>VOSG01000276.1:0-48204 GCA_009761265.1 Halicephalobus sp. NKZ332
CGCTATCGGATTCATGAAGGAACTCGGAATCGACCATAACAAGATAAATGTGAAGGGTGGTGCTGTTGCTCTCGGTCATCCGATCGGAATGTCGGGAATAAGAATCGTCACTACTCTCGTCCATCAGCTGAACCCAGGAGAATATGGAGTTGCTGCTATTTGCAACGGAGGAGGAGAGGCAACTGCTGTTCTCGTCCAAAGAGTCTGAAGAATACTTACAAGAACTTTTGTGATGTGAAGAAATTATCATGGGGTTAACATTCCAATAAATTAACCGGATTAACTTATTTTTGAGAACTGCTCGTAAAGTTTGTTGAAAATTAAAGTATTGAACTGATGGATAATATTATATCGAAAAAAGTAACTGTGAATGAAGATAAAAGAAAACTCGTTGGATTTGATAAAAAAATAAATTTCGAAATCGATGAAGAAATTGTGGCTTTGTTTTCAGTGATCATTCTGTGGTGTGACCATCATTCCTCCGCATTTCTTTGTCTTGCACCTAATGTGAAGCTTGTCTCTTATAAAAACAATTTCCAACAAGAAAGGTTTTTCTAAAATATTCGAAAAACTAATATCTAACAAGGATTTGATCCATTTGGTTTCGAATCTACTGTCATTATTAAATTTCTTGGGAAATGCAGAAAGAGTTTTTGAGGAGTTTATCGTAGAATTTGGATTGGAATAAATTTCTTCGAATACTCGGAGCGAGCGATCTCGAAACGAAAAAGACCCGCATTGCCGCCAAAGCCACGCATGCATATTTCGTCTAAGTCCGTTTTCCAATTTTTTTCGAAACTTTAAAACTCGACATGGGTCTTGATCTGGTGAGTTTGTTTCTCAATTACGAAATCATATTTGGAAAATTGAAATCGCTTCAACTATGAATTTCCAGGATATGTCTTCGCTTTACAGCATCAAGGGGATCGCTATCCTCGACCAGGACGGAAACCGAATCCTTGCTAAGGTTTGTTTTTATATCGATATTAACTTTTTCGTTGGTTCTCACAGTAGTATCAACATTATCATCGACGTTCACCTTAACATGAACATCAATATTGGTGTTTGTGTTGGTATGAGGACTGACATCACTATTATCTGTATTAATATGAGTGTTACTACTGATATTTGTATTAATATGGATGTCGATATTTGTTTTTAATAATTCTTTGTTTTCAGTATTATGACAAGGAAGTTTTCCCGACCGATAAAGAACAAAGTGCTTTTGAAAAAAGCTTATTTCAAAAAACCCACAAGGCGAATTGTAAGCTTTTCAGCACTTTAATACTTATCGATATTCATGAAATTACATTTCAGCGGAAATAATTCTGTTGGATGGATTGATTTGCGTTTATCGTTCGAACGTCGATCTCTTCTTCTACGTCATCGGAAGTGCGAATGAGAACGAATTGATCCTTTGCAGTGTTCTGAATTGCCTCTACGACTCCGTCTCCACCGTCCTCCGCAAAAACGTCGAGAAAAAAGCACTCTTCGACAACTTGGATGTGATCATTTTGATTCTCGATGAACTCGTCGACGATGGCGTTATTTTGGACACTGATCCCGCTTCTGTGGTCAGCCGGTGTGCCCTGAGAGGAGATGAGATAAACCTTGGGGACCAGACTCTCGGGCAATTGGCCTCCAAAGTCAAGGAACAAATCCAGTGGTCCTTGCTGAAGTGAATTCATTGAAATTTCTTGTTCACTAACTTATTATGTTCCTGGGTTGTTTAATGGGGGAAAGCTATATATAATTTTATACGAATTCACTGTATGACTCGAGTCGTTAAATTCGATACTATATTTCCAATTTTTATTATTATTTTTAAACTTTAAATTTCCTTGTAGATGCCTAGAATCAAGCGTGTTCAGATGGCTTCCGGAGCCCAGCAGCTGAGAAACGAGAATATCCCTCTGGCTTCCAGCTCCCCGGGACGTCGTCGGGGTTCCTCGAGTCCTGCCAGAAGTCCCGGAAGACCCAAGTTGGCCTCTCCTTCGAGAGTCGCTCAGCAGTTGCGGAACGAAGCCAGACAAGAAGAAATGGAATTCGAAGATGCACAAAATCACACTCCTCCAAAACAGAGAAAACAAGAAGTCGACACTCATCCCGGTCCCAGTGTCCAAGGCCCTTCGATCGGACGCAGACTCGATTTTGCTCCGAAGCTGGATTCCGGAGAAGACGTCAACATGGAGGAGGATCGGCAGCAGCTCCCCACCATAGTCCAGGACGATTTATCCGTCAGAATAACGAACATGATCGTCTCTCAATGTGGAGGATTCAGGAAAAGAAAACGGGAAGACAAGGATAAAGAAGAAGTCTTTGACGAGGAAATGGACGAAGATTGTTTCGGAGGAGGACCTCAAGCTAAAAGGTCTCCTTTTGCCTTCGTGGACTACGACAAACTTCTGGAAGAAATGGATCAAGAAGATTTGATCAAAATGGAAGAGTGTCTTCCGAAAGCCAGAGATTACTTTGAGCAGTGGAGAACTATTTTTTCGACGAGGATGTTCAGTGTTTTAGTTACGGGAAAAGGATCGAAAATGGGAATCATCAACAAGTTCGTCGAGGAATGCTGGAGCGAGGATAGAGATCACTGTCCTGCGATCGTTATTAGTGGAAACAGTTCGGCAGTTTCGACGAAGGATATCTTCCGCATTATTGAGGCAGAACTGAAAATTAAACTTCCTGCGAAGAGAGAAATGAATCTCGTACAATATGCCAGGGAACTTGGAGAGGCCGTCAGTGCTCAAAAAAAGGGAATTTTGCTAGCTATTCATTCGTTGGATGGAAAAAATTTGAGGTAAGGTTCTTATCCACATTAATACTGGTCCTTGTATAAATGTTAACTTTTATGTGCTGATATGGAGTAATCGGTTTCTTTCAGAGATCCAAATCAACAAGGTGCTTTGGCTGTTTTTATCTCGAAGGCTAGAAATCGGATTTCTTTCGTTGCCAGTGTAGATCACAAGAAATACGGCTACATGTGGAACAACGAAATGCGGAGTCAATATGCGTTTGTACCGTATGTTGTGAACACATTTATGTCGTTTAAGAACGAAATAATGGAAAGCGCTCCTGGATTGTTGGGAATGGAAGTGAAGTCTGCGGCTGAGTCCCACACGATGGCTTCTTTGGAAGTGTTCTGGCAAGCCTTGCCTCCTACTGCTCAGAAAGAACTACTTCTGCTAACCACTATGAGTATAGAAAATCCAGAAGGATCCGTACAAGTGAACGTCCTCTTCGACAAAGCCAGGAAGGCAATGATTACAACGAGCAGAACCAGTCTGGAACAACATCTGACGGAATTCAAAGATCACAGTTTAATCTCGGTGAATCAAGGTGTTGTGAAAGTTATTGCCGACAGAAATCTACTTCTTTCCTTTATGGAATCGAAAGGAATGGAACTTGATTGAATTTTGGATTTAAATTAATTTCGATTTTTTGGTGCTTTTTTACGCTGGTATTTCTTATTTTTTTGTAAGATTTCTTATCAGGTAAACTTGTATTTCTTATGTTTGTAATTTCTTAGACGATGCTTTACGAAAATGAATCATCGATTTAGTGGAAATAATTAAAGAAAAAGGAATTTTTAAAAATGGGAATTTTAGTCGGAAAAGGTGGAAGTTTTTAGTTGAAGAAAAAATGAGAAATTTATTTTTGGTTTTTGTTTTTCTTCCGTTTTGTATTTTTGGAAAGGATAAAAAAGCAGAGGATTTTTTGTCTTCAGATTTCATAAATCCAGTTGTAAGGCTCGTTGAATTTGACGAGAAAGGAAATTTTACTGTGAAATCCTTTGGAGTGATTGTTTCTGAAAATTATGTTCTGACGACAAATTCGGCTTTTGCAAATTGGTCACCGGATAAAGGTGTTTGGGTAATTTACGCTAGAACTCCGATATTGATAAAGGATATAATTTTCAATCCGGAGTATGATAGGAGTAGTTGGAATGATATAATACTTTTGAAGCTGGTAAGTCAAGAATTCAAAATATATTTTATTTTTATAAACTACAGCAATACAATTTAGGAACCAAGAATCCCCCTTGTGATAAAATCCTTGCCGATTTCCGCTCGAGATAAAAAACAGAATTTATTTACTCTGGATTACGATTCACAAAAACACCGGTTTACGAAAATTCCAGAAGTTCTTCTTGAGGAATCCGAATGCGACAAATTTTTCTCTGATGTTCATTGTTGCGAATTTAATCCAAAGATCCAAATTTGTTCCGAAACAAAAACAAATTCGAAGATGATTTTTGGGATGCCGTTGATTGGGTATTGTAATGACAAGGAAGTCGTTGTGGGACTTTTGTCAGCGAGGAACGACTTCGACCACGGGAAAAACATCGATGTCTTCACCAAGGTAAACGGATACTGTAACTGGCTCCAGGAGGTCACAAGTGGACAAGTACACTGCCATCATTGACTTTTATTTTTTAAATCCGTTTAAGTAAATAAATATGATTTTGATTTCTTAAGTTCTTTGAATCTATTTTTTATTTAAGAAAACTTAAATTTTGGGTACCGGAGTTTTCATAAATTAAAATAAAGCTAAACATCTACGAAAATCACAATGTCGAGACATTCACAGCAGGTCCGTCACTGTAGACCACATTGATCTAATGCGATTCCTGTATACGGTGACCGGTTTCCTGATTCTTTCCGAGGGATTCGCTGTGAGACTCCCTACAGTATCCGAGTCTCTCTCCTGCAGATTCTGGGATTGCATTAAGTTCGTTATCCATCCCCACATCACAGAAGTTGATGAAGGCGTTATCTCTCCTAGGTTCCTCGACGTATCCAGGCTCCTCAGTTTTCTCCTGAGTATTGTCGGGGAGTTTTTCTTGAGTATTGTCGCGGAGTTTTTCCTAAAAAAATTACTATAAAAGTGGGAACAATTTTCTAGTAAAATCGCATTAACACGCATTTCTAGGAATATCAGAATATTCGAATGTTGAGCTAGAAAGCAGGTAAACTCACTTGAGTTTCTTCACGAAGATCCTTCTGTTGTTCTTTATGTTCTTGCATGTTCTCCCTACGTCCGACGGAAAATCCTCCAGGGAACATTTTTAGTTATGTTTCGAAGTAGTTTCTACAAAAACAGAAAATTTAAACTTTTATAGTTAATAAATCGTCAAAAAATAATTTCAAGGAAGTTGAGCAAATATTTTAGGTCTTAATTCCGAAAACAGACCATTATAAACATCAAAATAATCTCGACACGAGTTTTCAGACATTTACTTCGGAGATCTCTATTGGATTCTAGAAGACAACAATTTCTTATGAAATCCTAGAATCTTCCAGAATTCTCTCCTAGATTCCCAAAACGCTAAAGGTCATTGAATTCTGGAGGATTTCAGGACTTTTCATAGGCATTCGATAATAAAGATTTCGCGTATTGATCAATTTTCTTTCAACACTACAAGAAATCTAAATTAACCCTGGTGTTTATCAAATGCCCTTTTATACTACTTTCACCGCACACATGATCTACGAGCTTTGTTTACGGTGCTTCTCTAACGAAAATATGGATGTTTTCGGCTTTAATGCGTGCAAATTTCGAGAGTATTTCGAAATTCAAATTTCTTCGCTCGTTTTTTCGAAATAGTTGTTTACAGCTCTAGTTTGTCCTTTTATTTTTTATTGTTTTTTATTTTTTTACAGGGTTCACTATTTCACAGAACAATCAGGAGCTAGTTATTTTTAATTTTATTATGGAGAATCATGTTCTCCTGAACCTGCGTATTTTCACAACCTTTTTATCACTAAAAATAACAAATAAAAATCTTAGACAAAAATATAGTCAGCAATAAGCGAAAGACACCGAACTTGCCAAACTCAGTTGGTGCGTCTTTCTTTTTGTTTTTCAAAGACTTTAGAAAGGCTAAATTTTGCTTGTTGAGTTTCTGAAAAATGCTATCATCCAAAACTGTCATGGTTTTATTTATTATCTTGTTTTCGGTCAGTTCCTTAGAATCTCGTTTTCGGACTACTCCGAGGTATTCTCAGCGATGATTTTAAATAAATCTAAAAAATCCGGATTTTTAAAATAATCAAATAGTGACAATTTTAAGATAATGTTTTATGTTAGGTAAGTTTTCTCAATAATGTTTGACGATTAATGTAAATCTGAAATTAACTTATTATCACAGCTATCAGGGATTATCAGGAGTTATAATCTGCTTCCCATATCACCTCTGAGATCACTGAGTTCAGAATTTTCCTGATATGAACACTGCAAATGTTTCCTAGAAGTAAAATCAAGATGATTTTGATTGTATCGAAATTCTCAATCTGGAGAACAGTGCAAGTTATGTTTCCAGTGCAAAATTCCCTGCAATAATTCCTTGGAATAATCGTTCCTACTGCTATTTAAATTTAGAAACAAAAACTGGGAAATTTACTTTTATCATTACCAACGCATATTTAACCGACGTCCTCGTTACTTATGACAATAATACAAAGTAAGTTCATTACAGTATATTTTGGATTTTACATAAGATAGATTTTACGAAGAAATTGATACAAATAAAGATGATTATCAATTCACCAGACAACTAATTCTTTTCGAACTTCTCTCTAATAATTCCAATACTGAAAATGAAAATACATGGCAAGCTTTCCAAGGATTTGTTTACTATATTGCTGATTCCTTCTCTACAGTATTTGATTACTGTTTTCGTTTCCAAATTTTCTCATCATGAATTTATATTTCAATAATCCTAAAAGTCTTCTCAACAAGATGAGAAACCGTAATTGATTCTATCTTTACCTACAATCAATTATTTTTTAACTTTATCTTTAGAGGAGATTTCAATTTTATTTAACTATTATTTGCAGTATTTGTTCTTGAAGGATTGTTCATTCACTCGACAAATTTCAGATATTTTTCTCAGAATTTGTTCAGCTTAATAATTATCTTTAAAAATAAGTTTTTATTTAATTATTATTTACAATGCTTGTGTTAGAGAATATTTTTCTCCTTCTCAAATCACTACCTTTAAAATTACAATTTGAAAATACCCCAACTTTTTCATCCAGAAACCGACTCTAATTTCGTTGCTATGGATTTTCCGCTAATAAGGAAGGGTTTACAAGTCTTACTGATTCTCCATTCATTAAATGAAGGATAGTTTGTAAAAGGACAAAATCTTCAAGGTTATTCATCTTAAAAATGGAAAACAGTTTGAAGTTTAAACTTTATTACTTCGATACCCGGGGTAGAGCCGAACCGATCCGGTTGATGCTGCATTACTGTAGGCAAGAATTCGAGGACGTCAGGTTCAGTGTCTCCGATTGGGATACTTTGAAAGTCTGTAAGTTTCTATTTTTAAAGCAACCCTAAAATAATCATGAGTTTCTTCTTCTAAAATGATTCTGAATTTCTGTTTAATTCTAAAATTACTGCAGTTTTTGTCTTCAAATTATTGTAATTACTACAAATACCGTAATTCCAGCGATGCCTCAGGAGACTGTTCCTATTCTGGAAGTCAACGGAAAGAAGCTTCCTCAATCCAGAGCCATCATGAGATATTTGGGACGTCTGTTTGGTAAGCTCCTCTTTGTTTATTTCGTTTCATCCCACTCAGTTCTTCCGAAAAAATCTAAGAAGTGGACTTTCTAAAAAAGATTCAATCTTTTAGATTTGACGGGAAGGAATCACTTGGAAAGAGCCGTAGCTGATTCCATCGTGGACCTTCTGGCCGATTTCTACACACAGATTCTCCCCTGGTACAGTATCCGACATCTGACGGAATCTGATCCGGAAAATTTGCTGAAATTAAAAAATGAAAGACTAATCCCTGCTGTGGAATCCAAGGTCCCGTACTTTGTGGATTACCTGAAAGAAGCCAAATCCGGATATTACGTGAAATCCGGCATTACCTTCGTTGACTTTCTTTGTTGTGAGTTGTTTTCGATCGTCCAGGATTTCGAACCCGAAGTTCTCCTGCCGTATCCAGAAATCACGGACCACATAAAAAGGATCTACAGCCTCCCTCAGTTGAAGGAATACATCACTAACAGGAAATAAAAGTTGACTTCTCTTTTGGCAGAAATTTTATTTGAAACTGGAAGAGTTACTTTTATTTTAAAAAAATCTATTTTGGAAATAAAAGTGTTTTAAATTTATGTTTTTAAATTCTAAAAAAAAGTGCGAGTTCTCTGTTTGTCTGTCGCGACTGGTTTTGACGGAGAGAAAGCGAACACTGATTTTTGTGATAGACCTGTTTTTTGAAAACAGAGTTGCCGATGAAGAACCGAATCTTTGATAGGAATTGCCGTGCGTTAAAAACAATGGCGCAAAAAAAGAATCTGAGGTTCACCAATTTTTGAGACCAGCCTTCTTGGCTTGACATAATCCTTCTTTCATAGAGACGTTTGGAGCGGTTCCGTGATATAACTTGTTTTTCTGACATAGAGAGAAAAGAACTTGAAATGATCGGGAACAGAGTTTTCGTTGCGAGAACCTCATTCTTTGCTGATTCGGTGGTTCCAAACGGGTGCAACGCCCTTTGACCGCTTCGGATGAGAGAAAATCATTCTCATTTTATCGGAATGAACTGTTTCATAATTTTCAATCGCTGAAAATGAGGAGAACAAACAATGTTGCGACAACATTATTGAAATGATTATTCATGAACCACTTGCGAAATGCGGACAAATGTTTTCGCTTCCCCCAAAAATGGGTCCTACCACAGAAATGTTGGATTTGGCAAAAAGTGATTGAATGTCAACTTCCGCCTTTAAAATAATTCCTATCATGAAAGTGCCGGGTTTGGCAACTAGCAAATATCAAGTTTCACCTCCCTAAAATAGGTCCTGGAACGAAAATATCTTTTCAATTAGTATTATTGAATCAGTTTGGAAAAATAAACAGAACTGCTTTTTCAAAGTAGATTTGCACTAAATTTCATACGAGTCGAGCTTCAGATTCCCAGGTGGGGGTGAGGGTTATTTTCTCTTCTCTCGGCGACTGTTCAAACAACCCCGAATCCCGGACTCGATTGATTTTTTAGTTTAGACGGGTTGGATTTCGAAATTGAAACCATGATTTTATATTTTGTACTTTTTATATTTCCTCTAACTTCTGGGCAGATACAATGTCCCAACAACGTGTCGTACCAGTCCACGAACGCCTGCGACCCCGACCTCCAGGACCCCTGTCAGCCGGGCTTCAGGTGTCGTCCGGGTACTGTAGACGCCCCCGCAACGAACACCACCAACTCTACGGCACTCCCAAGTCAAGTCAGATTCCTCTGTTGTAGTTCCGCGAACATGTCTATCAGTCAGTATTTCATCGAGAGTGGGATCTCCCCTACAGTAGTCCCCATAGTCCCTCTGACTTCGCTTTCCGGGGTTGTGATGAGGGACAACGCCACAGGCAATCTTTTTAATGTCGATGGAATCGGGGAAGATCTTACTGTAAATGCCACCAACATGGTCTGCAACATGAATACAGGTTTCCCTGGAGGAGTGTTTACGCAGTTGGATACTGTAGTTTTCAC
Organism: Halicephalobus sp. NKZ332; assembly: GCA_009761265.1. Taxonomy (NCBI): domain Eukaryota; kingdom Metazoa; phylum Nematoda; class Chromadorea; order Rhabditida; family Panagrolaimidae; genus Halicephalobus; species Halicephalobus sp. NKZ332. The sequence goes on from VOSG01000276.1 coordinate 9,506, forward strand.
TTTTCCCCCGGACACTGGAGAGTACCTGCACTTTGTCGTTGGAATAGGTAACTATCTTATTTAAGGGTTAAAATATTTCCGTGAAATCTTTTTGAAGCAAAATCTCGAAATATTCAATCCTAGGTTTTAAATCCAAGAATTTCCATTAAATCTTCAAACTTTTTAGTAGAAAACCAATTTGACTTTTTAAGATAACCTTCTGATCCCTTCCGCGATATTCGTCTACTACAACTACCCTTCTTTCGGGGAGCCTATCCTCAACCTGACGGAACTCCAAGAAAGGTTCCCCAGGGGGTATGCCCAAACCATCGGAAACTCCAGCATCCCCTGGGATACTCAATGTAAGAATGCCTATTTTTAAATATTCTAAATAATTTCCGTTTTTGATTTTTAAAATTTCTCGTATTAAACTTTCAGACAAACCAGAATTCGTTGTTCTCGTTTTCAAAACACCCAGATTCATCGACAACAACTCCATGATTTCCTCCGACGTCATCCAATCTCAGGGGGATCTGGGATTCCTCCTCTCCACGACTTCCACAGGACAACTTTTAGGAGCCCCAATTTTGGGGACGATTTTCAGACTCCGAACTCCCAACACGATTTTCCAAACAACAAATTCCTCGTCGACTCCCCCGCCGACTCAGAGTTCTCCATCCTTAGATCCCCTTTTATTCCTTCTGGCAAGTGTGACCACAATATTATTGCTCAAATGACAAGATTAGAATTAAAGAAATTATTTAACAATAGACGGGAAATTAATTTCGAAAATACTCTGTTGCTTTCCTACAGACCCGTGTTCCTGGATTTTGGCCCATTCCGTGTTCCTCTTGCATAGTTGGTCCACAGTTTTCCCCAAATCCACAGTATCCGAACTTTTCCCAAGGATTTCCGTAACTTCATCAAAAGGTTTTCCTCTGAACATCTGCACAATTTCCCTGCTTTTCGATTGATCTTTTCTTTCCTCTTCCATGGGATCAACAGGTTGGGAGATTTCTGTCCTCAAAGAGTCCACCGTAGTAGGTATATTCATACTCAACTTCTGTCCGAACAGAGTGTTTCTTCTGGATCCAATCGGTGAATCCGGAGGCGTCCATTCAATCGACGAAGAATCCAAACTCAGGTTCTCCAAAGTTTCTGGTCTTTCTTTCTTCGTGTCCATCTCGTCATCAGCAGTGAAAATAACATTCGATCCTAGTTCCTTGAAAATCCCTTGACTAGAATTAAGCTTATCCAGTTCAATATCATCTACTCCTATGGCAGCGGTTACTGTAGTCGAAGAATTCAGGATAGATATAGGCTTGAAAGGAACAAATAATTTCGACACATCCTTGTTCGAAGCTTTCAGAGCTTCCGAAACGTCTTCCAGATCAAACAAAAGAGCAGGATCGTTTTCTAATCCTAATCCTCTACTTGTAAAATCGTCTTCACTTTCCATATGAACAATAGGAGCTTTTCCTGGACTCTTGCTTAGTTCGTTCTCTGATGCTTTAAGTGGGTCTATTGCAGCAATAGCAACAGCCAAAATATTCAGTCTCGGATGTCCTCGTTGAGCTCTAAGTTTGATCACTTGCTGGACATGTTGACAGAGTGCTGGAATAGTAAGCAATTGTGCACTTAAATTCAGATACTTCGCGACGAGGTTATGGATTTCCGCTCTTTTTTTGATGCTAAAATCGCAAACTTCGGTATCTAAAGCCAGAGCTTGCATCCCGAAAGCCAATCTGAAAAGTTCCGTCAAAGTTTCGTCGTGACCGACTTCGACACAAAGAAGACACATGGAACAAAGAACGGCATCCAGATGGTCCTTCAAGTTTTCGTCGTCAGCAAGACAAACCACTCTGAAAAGAACGGAAACGATGTTGTGGATTTGTCTATGCATGAAAAGTTGATCTTGTCGAGAACACTTTTCTATCGACAACTGCAGATCCTCCACATCATGGACGTAATTCAAGTGATCCAATTGTTTCAAATTATCATGTCTATCAATAAGTGTATGGAAAATTTGTTGAGCATTGAGACGGACACTCGGATTTGGAGCCAGACAAATTTGTAGCAATGTTTTCATAAAACTGTCTGTAAACATTGTGGCAAAATAAAAAGTTTTGTACTTTGTTGCTACCTGAAAACAAAAAATTACTTCCATACAACCTTCTCAACACGAATTCCTAGAACTTTCTAGAAACCTCCCAAACTCCATTTTTCATATCAATACAAAAACTCACTTTCAATAAGGTCTTCACCAAAACTTTTTGCAAAAACTCATCACTTGTTTTCACCTTTCTTTCTTCTTGACTTATTATCGGGATATTCGAACTCGTGAACATCATTATCTCGATCTTCTGGTAATCTGGCAGAGCATTAGCGAAGTCACCCATAGCGTTTATCAAAGTTTCTTGGAAGGTTTTTTCTTCCGAAACAGAAGGACATTGTTTGGACTGCTGGAACTCGACTGAGACTCTCAATCTTTTCAACAGTGAGTTGAAAATTCCCAGAACGAGCGGTCCAATGGAAGTCGAAGCTATGGAAACAATCGACGAGAGTACTGTAGCTATGCCTATCCTTATCGGAGCCGAAGCATTTGCCATTTCTTCCAGATGATTGATAAGTTCCTGAATAACGAAATAAGCATTTTGGGTCTGGATAGAGTAGATTATCGCTCGGAAAGTGTTGATGGAGAAAGTCGGGGGAGGGTCCCATTTTTTGTGGTCATCACAGTGCCTCATCACGGGCTCCAGGACCGACCTCAAGGACCCAAACGAGGCCTTCCCCATCAGTTCTCTGAGGCACTGAAGAGCCAGAGCATTCGGGTCATCGTTTAATGCGTTGTCATCGACGTAGGTGTTGTAAATATTGCTGGAAACCATATCCCCGTTCTCTTCAAAGTTATCTAAAAAGTCAAGTTTGAAAAGCTAAATTCTTAAAAAACAAACCTCTATCATCTTTCAAATTAAATAATATAGAAGGGACGATTTTGTCCATGTGCTGCTTTTCCCAAATCGAAGCCTGCAAATCGTCAGCGACAGACTTCCATATAACACCTCTCAGTCCCCTCAATCCGTTGAATCTTTGGATTTTTGTTTGATCTCCTCTGCTGGCATGACACATGGAGGAAAACTTAGAAATAAAAAAATCGTACTGTCTGTGATAAGATGGAGTATCTTCTTCGATCGTTGAGAATCTAACAAACAAGTCCGTGGCGAGTTTTTCGAGATGAGGATCATTTGTTTCGAGGAGTTTCTGGACCATTTTCAAATAACTCTCGATGAATTGCTGGAGACTCGGAGACCCGTGACAAGCTTTCAGAAGACTGTCCATCGCTTCTACCGATACCTAAAAAGCATATAACCATACAAAGATGTACAAAAAATAAAAATCCATATATTAAAGGATAAAAAATATACCTCGACCATTCCTAATCGTTGCCTGTACAAGTCCCTGCTGAGGTGATGTACGAGATAAATACCGATTCTGTTGAGCTTTTCTGGATGGGAAATGGAATAAAAAGTCAGCTGCATCAACTTCGAAGAAACCACTCCGTCCATCAGATTCCTGGGATATATGGCATCCACGAGCCTCTTATACCTCGGCTTGCAGGAAGTACAGCAACACATGAAGGCATCCATGTTCTCAAGACTCTGATGGATATCTCGTAACGTCTGCATGATTAATAAAAATAAATAAAAATAAAAATAAAAATATGGAAATAAGTAACGGGAGCAGAAACTAGAACATAAGGAAAAAAAGTATGTCGTTGATGTTCTTCATCGACAACACACGGGAAGAGGAAAGTTTTATATAGGGAAATACGGGCACACACACGCGTCCGAAAAAGGAAAAAGCCAATCAATCTCTGGACAAACGGCGAGAAAAAGGAAGATTTGGTTTTGCCGCCTCTGGGTGCGTCGCTTTTTCCAAAAAAGAGCTAAAGTAAGAAGATTTGGTCTTGCCATCTCTGACCGCGTCGCTTATGCTATAAAAAGAGACCAAACCAAAGAAAATCTGGTCCTTGCCGTCTTCGGACCTGTCGATTTTTCATGACTGAAAGAGATATGGCTGATTTACCAACAAAAATTGGCAAAATAGACACAATGCCAAATAATTGAAAACACTCGAAGTAATGTCTTTTGTGAAAACCATAACTTCCTATTTTATTACTTTCTATGTTTATTTTTTCTTGATAAGTTCGATCAAGAAAATAGGACACAAATATAAACTATAATCGACTGAAGTTTGGGCAGGAAAAATCATTTTGGGAAGACGGTGACGTTATCACTTGTCCCTCTTCTGTGTCGTCTTTTCCTCCCAGATATTTATCTTTTTCTTTTCCACGAGGAGTGATGGGTTGTAGTTAGTTCTTTATATTTGGAATCATGGCAAATAGGAGACCGGAGAACCTTGTTTTGCCCCCGGTCGACGCCAAGACGAGGCTGAAGCACAGAACGAAGATATATTCCAAGCCAGAAGGATTTTCTTTCAGTAAGTTTTCCATATAGCGATGCTTTTCTCTCGATAACTTATATGTTGATCATGTTCTTCCAGCGCCTAGAAGAAGGAAAAGCGTCGTGGAAGTCGAACAAGTTCCTGTAGAAAGCGTTGTTAGATTTATTTCGAAAGGTCCGATAAATGACAGCTTCGATTCTCTCACCGAATTTCTAAACCATCTTTCTCGTCTCTTGCATGTTGTCACCGAAAAACAGAACAAGGATCTCAACGAAGCTGTCATTCAAAAGTGAGTCTGCTGTGTTTACATGATCTAAATACAACTTTTTCATCTTATATATGGACTAGTGCTGATTTTCCATATATAGATTAGTTCTGATTTCTCACAGATAAATTCGGCTTTACTTTTGTCATATATAAATCCAACTTCAGATGTCTCCCTTTCATCGTCCACGAAGAACCCCAAGTCCGGACAATGGCCTTCCGTCTTGTTCGTTATTCCATCCATCGAGAAAGTCAACTACAAAGACTTTTATTGTCTCAACTCGACATCATATTAATCAGATCCCTGGATTTGGACGAATTCGAACGAGAAAGAGAAGAGGCTTTCAAACTGATCGCTAAACTTCTCTTTCTCTACAGGAATTCTGCTTTGAAGAAATTTGTCAAAGGAGGAGATTCGAATTTTACTCTATTTCCTGAATCGGCTCTCAAGGCCATTATGGTCATTGCTCTCGATAAGCTGCCTAGGATTCTGGACACAGTTGAAGACAAAAAACCAGACAAGTAAGTTTGGTTTTGCCTATATTGGTGTTGAAATACAATTTGTTTTTTATTTTAATCTCAGAAATGTTAGGAAATGACTCTATTTGTCTATTTTAACCATAGAAAACTGCAAGCGATTATGCTTTCTTCATCATATTAATGTCGAAGAACAAATTTAATTTCCTACTTTAATATGGAAAGTTTAGCTTTTAGGTTTGATGATAGGAATGTCGGATAGGCGCTTTTTGCAGTCATTATTAGCTATTATTTCGGTTTTTCTTATCAGCAACTGCTCGCAAAATCTTAGATCTTGACGCCTCTTGATTGACATCGGTCAATGTACTTTTCTTCAAGGAGGAATATGAATTCAGAATTAAAAGTGAAGATTAAAACGTGGTTTTGGAGTTTTTGGAAATTAAAGATTGGTTTCCAGACTCTTCTTGCCAGCCTTGGGAATTCTCGTGGATTTGGCCGTGGAGGATCCGGATTTAGTTCTGAAATGCGCAGGAACTGAGTGGATCGTGAGAGCCCTCGTTGGACCAGGGGGAGATAACTCGAATATTTCCTCCTTGGTTTGTAAAGTTCTACTGAAATGGATGGACACTTCTGAGCTTCGAGAAAAAGCAAGAATCGGGCTTGTGATTGAACAGATTTTTGCTCCTTTGATAGATTTGGGATTTTTTCATCAGAAAATTCAGGATCCGAAAAAAGGCGACCCTCCACAAGTGAAAGTTTCTCAAATTTTGGAATCTGTTTCAAGTGTGTTTCTGTCTATAATACGGTCATGGACAGGGATGTTGGCATGTGCAGCCGTGGATGAAAGAAAAGAACTGATTTCATCATCACCTTTTAAATTGCTTAATTTTCTCGGATTGGGAACAGCTTTTAACCCTGCAATGATCCAGATAAGGGACATGGTAATCTCTATATGTTGTGAATTTGTGGATATGCCATATGCTTCGAAAAAATTTAATGATTGGTCTGAAGCTCTAGTTTTTTACGGTAAGTTTGGTTTTCAAAAATGAATTCATTAGATCTTTTCAGCAAAAATGCATCTCCCAGATAAATATAAAACGAGTTTAAGAGATGATTTTGTTGTTGGAGAAATGGAAGCCCTTCAATTAAGTGGTATTTTGAACCCGGATGTTGTGGATTGTTTGATGTCCTTTAGAGCTGTTGCTAGCTATATTCTTATCAGTGCTGGATTACCTCAGGCGGTGGCGAGGTTGATTATGGCAAGACCGGATGACCCGATGAGTATAAAGGCGACTTTGCTTTTAGCCGATGTTTTGAGATCTGTGGGTTTTAAAGAAATACAGTAATTCATTTTAGGAAACTTTTTGATTTTTATGAGAGCACTGTATTTTGACGTTTGTTTTTTCAGGGAGCAAGTTTTTTGCCAGAAGAAAGAAAATTAATGTTGTTGTCGATCCCATCCCTTATCCAAGCGGCTAGCGAAAGAACTTTGTTGTCGGCCAGAACCGCAAACGGCATTTTCCCGACTCATCCGTTGACTTTTCCGAATTCAGACAATGCGATGATCCTCATTCATCGACTGGATCAACTCAACGATGTGGCTTTGAATAGACTTCCGCTTCAATCCCAGTTGATCCAGATCGAACTGTTTGTGAAAGGTGGGGAATCACTTTTTTCGGGAAAGTACGGTGATAGAGAAAGATCCTGGTCTTCTGTCGACCCAGACGAGAGATTCGAAAGATTAGTTACAGTAGAACATGATTTTTTTTCGAAGACCTCAGGAAAAGAATTGGATTTAAATCATCTGGAATCGATTGTGGTTTATCTAGAAGCAGAGAATTCTATTTTGATGAAAAAACACAAACACAACGACAAACTTCATTCGTTTTTTTCAAAGATCTTTACAATAGTACTTCCTTCGAACGCCAAATTCGCTGTGGATACAGTATCTTTTGATGGAAGTATTGTCAAGTCTCTTTGTCGAGCAATCAGATTAATTGTTCCTTTGGCGAAAACAGAACCTCATTATGGAGAGTTGATAGAGAAGTTTCTGGACCAATGTAAGGAACAACTGGATCTAGTGAGTTTATTTTTCTTTTAAAAGTGATTTTTAAATTAAGTTTACTAGTTCTGGTAGCTTATTGTTTTCGAAAATATTTAAAAAATATCATATCTTTTGGTCTGAGATGGAAAGTTATAGTAATTCTTTTTGGGATAATTTCACGATAATATTGATTTATGATTATTCGTAACGATATCGTTGAAAAATAATATTCCAGGAAGTCCTCTACAAGGGTACTTTTTCCCCGAAAAACATCCTCAACAATTGTTCTCATTTTTATTTCGCGGTTTTGTCCTCAATAGGATCGTTGCCTGTGGGCATGCAGATGATAGAAGAAGCGGGTATTCTTCAAATGTAAGTTTTATTTTTCGTAGACAATAAATTAGAACAATGACGATAAAATCTTGAATTCTATTTTTTAGATAGTTTTTTAGAGGAAATTTCTGAATTTAAAAACTTTGAATTTTAAGATTGGAAAATACTGAGTATCAAAGTTTCCGTGGCAATTCTAGAATTGGAAGTAAACAAATAATTCGGAAAGACTTGGAACCCTTTTTACTGTAGAAAAGAAATTAATTATATTTTTTAAATTAAAAAAATAAATTAATTCGGATTTTCGAATTCAAGATAATTCAATTTCAAATATGAATAGAAATTTCTTAAAAATCTTGGCACCCTTCTTACTATAAAAAAGCACTAAAATTAATGTCGATATAAAACCGGCATATTTTCAATCTCAAGTTTATGGCCTTTGAGTGACGTAGAAGCAACGTTGGATTTGACTCATTTTTCCGAGACATCTGAATTTCTCTGCAAGCATTCCATCATTGGGGAGTCCACCAGTAGGGTTACAGTATGGCCGGCAATGTTCAAATCCGGGTTCGAAGACACCATAAGCCTCACAACAAGGAGTTGCGTCTTCGTAACCAGAAGCACAGATCATCATTTCAGCAACTCTGGCAACAGGGCAACGACCAGTTAAAACAGCCACTTGGATTGCGGCGAGGTTTTGATCGTAGGAACAGATTTGGGCACATCCTTCTCCTAATCTGGCACAGCAATTTCGGAATCTTTCGTTAGCGAGTTCTTTGGAAATACAGGGTTCCCATCCGGGTCTGGGGCACTGAAAAATAGAAATGTTAGGAACTTTTCAATTTGAGAATGATCAAGTGCTATTGGATATTATGAAAGATAGCTTACTGTAGCAGCTTGACCAGCTCCGGCGACTGCGAGAATGGGGGCGGGAGGAGGTGCGGGAACAGGTGCAGGAATAGGGTACACAGGTGGTTGTGGTACAGAGGTTACTTGTTGAGCTCCTTGAGGGTAATAAGGTTGCTGAGGTCTTTGGGGTTGTTGAGTATTATAGATTTGTTTTGGTCTCTGGGGCGCCTGGGGTTGGGGTTGAGGGTGTGGTTGATAAACTCCTTGAGGCTGGTTGTTCCCTTGTGGTTGATTACGTCCTGCATCAACTTTCTGCGTATATCCAGGAGGTTGAGGATACGTCTGGGGTTGTTGGGGTTGTTGAGGCTGGGGGTATGGTTGTGGTTGAGGACGTGTTTGTGGTTGTTGGGGTTGAGGATATGTTTGTGGTCGTTGGGGTTGGGGGTACGTTTGTGGTTGTTGGGGTTGGGGGTATGTTTGTGGTTGTTGGGGTTGTTGAGGCTGTGGGGCAGGTTGGGGTTGTTGAGGTTGAGAAGGGAAGATTGGCAATTGGGGAGGTGTAACTGGAGGTGGAGCCGGAGTCACTGGAGGTGGGGGTTGAGTGACTGGAGGGAAGGTTGCTGGAGCGAAAGTCGGGAAAGTGAATGGGTTGAAGGGAGTTTGGGCTTGATAACTTTGATGCAGGAAGGGCTGGAATGGGTTGAAGAAAGGGTTGGGGTTCTGAGCCTGGAAGGACTGGGGTTGGAAAGGTCGGGGTTGTTGTTGATAGAGGGATCCAGGGAAGTTAGGCTGATAGGCAGATTGGGGGTAAGGCTGTTGATAAAATTGATTGTATTGAGTTTGCTGATATTGAGGTTGAACAAGCTGAGGCTGAGGCTGGGAATTAGGCAAAGATTGAGCTTGAGTAGGGGGTTGAGGAAGTGCTTTCAATTCAGTTTGGGTAGCTGCAGGAACATTGGGCTGTCCATATGCGACTGCCTTGGGCGCTGTATCGGGGACATTTCTCGCGGGTGAGGAGTGGCATCCGGCACAAGCAGTGGGACACAATCTAGCAATGAGTTCGGACTCGCAATGACTGCATTTGGCCCTCGAACAAGAAGGCAAATCAGCAATTACGGTAGCTACGGCAGATATGAAGAGAAGTAGAATTGAAATTTTGACACTATTTCCCATCCTAGAAACAAAGCAAATGAAATAATTAGATTCGTAATCAATGCTAAAGCGGAAACGACTAAATAGATCAAAGAGAAACAACGAATTTATCCTTAATAGAGATAAAAGCCCTGAGGCGACAGAAAAAATAAGCGATCAACGAGAAATCCCGAATAAAGATACTTTATGCATTTATAAATTTAAAACAATGCAGAATAAATCGATAACTTGGGTTTAAATCAAAGCCAAAAATCTATGGAAATCCAAAAACCAAAAAAGCCCTTGGATTTTCGCTGACCGGTTGAAAAATGTCGAAGCCAGAAAAAGGAAAAGACGAGTGGGATGTATTTTTCAATCACTTTTTCTCTTCTTTTTTGTCATGGATTCACGCAAAGATTTGAAAACACAAATTTATAAAAGAAGATCAATCCAATTTTTTATTAAAATAAGGACTTGTTTTTGGTCTAAAGTTCTTGAAATGGTTAGCGGTAAATCCTTTGACTTTTCAAAGCATCCAGAAGCCCATATCGAGAACATTTTTGGAAAGAATATTTAGAATTAAAGTTCTGGGAAATTTCGCATTGAGACAATTTTAAAAGAAATTACAAGATGTAGACCTACGCTTGTTATGGCAATATTATGGGTTAGTAGGAATTGTAAATATATTAGATAAGAATCGAAAAATGTTGGAATTGGGTTAAAAAGTCCGAAAAGTTGCCAGGTTTTTTGGAGTGTTTGAACAAGAATACTCTTGCTTCAGCTCTTGCAGTGGTGGACAGAGTGAAAATGGGCGCATCGATAGAAAATTTCGTTTATGGGTCAAATTCACTGAAGAGCGAATTCGCGTGGATCTGACTCCAAACCGGATCGGGATGACGCCTCTTCGATGACCACTAACGGAATAAACTTTCACTGGAAAAATCTCGAATGCCTCAGGGGATCCCGGTTTTCTCTAGTTTTGATAAAGAGTGGTATTTTCACTTTTTCGACGAGATCAAGATTGACTCTGCATAAAGTAAAAAAGCTAGTTTTAAAATGGTTTATATTAAAAAAATATCAGAATCTTTAAGACAGAAGAAAATCCCTTATTTCTTTGAATTAATCTAGAGAAAGTAAAATCTCGAGATTTTTCGCAATATCTCTGAAGAAATAAATTCTTCAACTATTCAAGACAATTTAAAAAACTATGAATTCTCGGAAATTAAATAATCTAGGAGAAATAAAATCCCGAAACTTTTCGCAATATCTTTGGAATGAAATCTCGAATTATTCAAGACAACCTAAAAAACCACCAATTCTTTGGGATTAACTAAAGGAATAAAATTTCAGATTCTTGGATTTATTGCTGAGTAACACCTCGATAGAATATATTAAACTGATCGTGAGCAGCTTGAATTACTCTAAGCCCGGGTTTTCGAGATTGATCCTCGAAACTGCCTTGACGGCAACAGACGACCAAAGCAGGAAGTGGTGTACCAGGTTTCTCGGAGTGCTTGCGGGCTCCAACGTCGTTCCTGATTTCGGACAATATGGGATGAAGTTGTTAATTTCGCAACTCGGAGACAGCAACATCAAAGTCGTAAGACACGCTGTGAGATTACTTCACGTGTGGCTCCCTGTAAGTTTCTGGTCCTTGAAACTGGATAGAGATTATTTTTAGAAATACCCTGAGGCATTGGCGATCCTTGCTAGAACTGTTTTGGAACCTCTTGGATCAGCAGGAATTCTTTTAAAAGCACATCTCTTTGGATCGGAGAAACTTGTCCAAGAAATGGAAGAAGAGGCAAAAAATACAATCGAATTTTGGATGGAAAATTATCAAAAAGAATACATTAATATAATAGAAGAAGACATGAGAGTGGCGTTATTGAACATCAGAAGGTCCATCGACGGGAGTTTCGCTAGACCAAGCAGTGAAAGATTCGAGAAGTTTGGAGTACCTATGCCTGTCCATCTCTTCAGTCAACTCAGCAACCATCAAAAAGGAAGGTCGATGTTGGTGGAAGCTAATGTTCCTTCGAGACTGTTTAGAGTTTTAATTGAAAATAATGTTGTCGAGGAGGACGAAATTCTGGACGTCAAAGCAGCCTTGTTGTCGATTGGGCATATTGCGAGTAATCTTCCTAATGGTTTGTTTTTAGTGAAGTGGATTTTCAAAACATAGTTTCTAGGGATTTATTTGATTTCACTAGCGAATTAAATTAAACTGAATTAATATTAGATGATTTAAGAATAGTTAGGAAATATTCGCGCAAGACTTTATCCTATTTGAGATAATCTAATCAAATTCAAAGGAATTTTACGTAGATAAATAAATTGCAATTTGCAGGACTGATAGAAGTTGTTCTCCCTCCAGAAACTATCCCGGTCCTCTGTCGTTTCGCAGAGGAATGTCCGACTTTGAGTATCAGAGGAACAGCTATATGGTCCTTGAGTCTTGTTGGAAAATCAGAAGACGGAGCGAGACTTCTCGCAGCTTTAGGATGGGAAAGCAACAGGCATGTTCATGTCGTTGATGAAGTTTGTGGGGAATTTTGCGAAAGAACAATGTCGAAATCTCAGTCTCGAAGAAGATCGAGAACAAAGAGCGGATGCCGATGGATAAATTGTATTGATGGAATTAAGGGAAATTTAAAGAAATCTTTCTCGAGTTCGAATCTTTCGGAAGAAGAAGAACAAACTTGGAAAAAGCAAAAATCGTTAAACCAAGAAGGAAATAACTGTTTAATTTTGGAAAGAAGAAGACTTCATAGTGATTCTCAAATTGACTTGCCATTTTTATTATTGAGAAAAGCACATAGAAAACATGAAAAACTAACGTCGTAAGTTTTTTGAAAGATTTCTCGCGATTATTTTGGGGGAAATTTAATTTTTTAATTTTCATATTCATGTGGTAATTTAGAACTAAATCGATGCCTCAAAATTCGGATGAAGTCAGACCTGATAGAACTTTCACCCACGAATCTGTCGTGACTAGTGGATTTGGATCAGCTCAGGATGAAGCAAAACAAACAGGAAGTATTGTTGATCTTCATCCTTCTTCTTTCCCGAAATTAGATCAAAAAACAGAGTCCGTAAAGATTGATGAGGCAAAGAATCCCAAAAAACATTTTCCGTTTGCTCCTTCGACTATGCCGGATTTCACAAATCCGGTGATCCCTAATCCTTGTCTATTTTCCTTAGGATTTGGAGAATCAAGTTGTATGGCTCTTTCTTTCGAATCAGAAAAGTCAGAACAGTTGTTAGAACTGACCAATATCGACAGAGAAAAGATGGCAGTAAGTTATTTTTAAACTATTTGAATTACTTTTGGATTTATTTAAAAATAATAAAATTCCAGCTTTCTGAATTGACGAATCAGCCTCATTTTTCTACTTTGTACAGAAAACACCATGGAATCCAAGGTTTTGATCAAGAATGTGTTTTGAATATTCCGAACAGAACCAACTCCCAAGTTACGTATGTTTTTTTGTCGAGGACCGAAATGAAAAATGTCGAAAAATACGAGAGAATGCTAATGGAAGCAGGGGAATGGGTCCCGACGGAGCTTCCTCCAGAAGGCCAAAAGGGTATGACTACGGTACTTGGATGGAGTACAGTGTCTCTTCCGGCAGAAGTTGGCTTGGTTTGTGGAAATATTTTTCAATTGATAAGGAGACCGAAAAATATAGAAGAATCATCAGGAAAATCAAGTGCTTCCAGATGCTATTACTGTAGAGCAAAAATCACCAGAGGCATTCAAAGTAATTTTTTCTTATTTTTACAAATTTTAAAGAATATTTTTCAGCGAACCACTTTCATTCTTTAAATGCGAAAATGAGAACGGATATTTTGGAATTCATATGTCTGTTCGAAATCAGAGGAAATTATCTACAAAAAAATCTAACGAAAAAATATGGAAAAAAGCTACAAACAGCTTTCGAAAACCCATGTCTTTATTTTGATGTCCTGGAAACCTTGGCAGAATTAAATCACAACAAAAAGTCGAGGAAGGAAATTCACAAAATCTTTTTGAAGGCAGCAACTTTTTTAAAAATATCTTACAATTAATATTTTTCTCAAAGAAATTGGAACGGGTGATTTCGACTATTTTATTAATGAAGAAATAAATAATTTCCATAATTTATTGTTGAATTTGATCAATTTTTGAAAAAAACCCAATCTTTTAATTTGTGGAGTGATAATTTTAATTTTGATTTTTTATTTTCTAGATACAATTAAAGTTATTTAAATGCATGAAAGGCACTTGAAGTAATAAAACTCTTGTCCAACTCTCGTTTGATATTGCACATTGCATAGTAGACTCGTATTCGTCAGAATCTAATCCAAATTTTTGTCAAAATTAAGTTCAAGTCCATATGAATATGAAGTTGAAATCCATATTGAAAATATAAGTTGGCATTAGGATGAAGTTGAAATGCACACTAATATGAAGTCCGAGTCCATATTAGTGTGAAATCTAAGCTGGCATCAGGATGAAGTTTAAGTTCATATTGAAAGAAAGTTTAAGCTGGCATTGAGATAAAGTTTGAGCTAATATTAATATAAGGTTTAATGTGGCGACGGAATCAAGTGGGAATCTGTCATAGAAGAAACCTAGATCTCCACCGGGATCAAGTTTATCCTTTAGCGGCTGCGGAGAGGATTGCCTGACATTCAGCAGGCTTCGGATCAAGTCTTTTGCAGACGTTTTCCTCGAGGGCATAGAAGGCATCATGTTCTCTTCTTCCCTCAAGCATCACCCATGGAACGAAATTCAAAGCCGGATTTAGAGAAGTCGTTTTTTGTCCAGCCAAAGCAAGAAGATGACGTCCACGACGGCCTTCTGCGCATTTTTTGAAGCTAGAAAAGTGAGATTTGAATTCTCCTTTTTCGACGCATTTTTCCAGAGCTGTAGCAAGGGAATCACTGCCTTGGATACATCCGATGAGGGGGATATAGGAATCTGGGAACCCTAGTTCCTCTATGGCACAGTTCATCAGTGAATTCAGCTCACACTCGTCAGATCCGTGCTGACAATCGCATTTAAAGTCGTCACCTTCCGGAGTTTTTTCGCATCTGGCTTTTCCAAACGGAATTATCTCGATTTCTACTCTTCCGGTGGTTTTCAGCTTTCGCCAGGTTGGAATGAGTTGTTTTTTTATGAATCTACTTGTATCCGGACATTGGGCTTCCATGTAGACCGCCACGTGGACTACATTTCCCGCTTGGCTGTCGATGATCTCCTTCGCCGGCTAAAAAATTAATCTTATTTCCATTTCGAAATATTTCTAATTTTAATTTTTTTTTAATCTAAAAACTTAGAAAAGCGATTTTTTTAAAAACCAAAATTAAACCTCTTCAGGAAGTCGGAAGGCACTACAGTATCCCAAGAAGAAGAAGAAAATAATCTTGAGGACTTTCATTTCAGTTCCAGAATTTGTCAAAATAAAAATCCTCAAAGTTGCAAAAGAACCAGATCTTTTTAGTAAAAAAAATGACAGGTCAAAACTAGAAAATTCAAGAAATTTACTTTTGATTTTTATACTAAAAATCGGAGGAGCCTATCCTTGACTTTGACTTTTATACTAGAAATTCCAGAATTTAGTTCTTAGTTTAAATTATATGAAATTACGTAACGCCCAAATTGACATTGATGTGAGACCTTCCGGCGTTCCTGTCAACGAGTCCGAAAAGCAGTTTTTAAATCAGATTAATCGGGGCCATGGAATATGGAACTAACGTTGATTGATTAACTGGATCAAAAGGAAACTCTGCGATCGACAAGTTTGTTCCAGCAAATTTTGTCGGAATTGGGATAGATAAGAATGCAAAGATTGAGAAATGTCCTGGAGGAAAGCTCAAAAATTGAAAAATGTCTTGTGAGAGGAACCGAAAATTTAAAAAGTATCTTGGAAGGTCTAGACATAAAAGTGTCCTGGAACGGAAATCTAAATTTCCTCTTTTTAGTTTCATAAGTTTCTGTTTAGATGATCTCAAGAGGAATTTTAAAGCATTTTGATTTTTAAAATGATTTGTTTGCTAATATTCTAAAAACAAAAGCTCACTTTCGGAAGATCCTTGACTTGATCGACTTGTGGCTGGATTTGAATTTCCTTAATGACCTCATCATGCCACCTCGAATGTTCGATAACTAATTTCTGAGGTTGAGAATTCCACCTGATGAGCAACAATAGAAGTAGAAAACAAATCAATGGGTATATATACTGTCTGAGGAGGAACCTGCCCAAGTACCATTTCATCATCATCTTGAGGTCTTGGGATGAAAATCTACCAGAATCTTCACGTTTCTTTTCGGTTCCGAAGAGAAGAGGAATGTCGTCTTCTCTGACGACGTTTGGGGAGTTGTGGAGAGCGATTTTGACTGATTTTTTGAATAGAAAAATATAAATTTAAAAAATAATTTTTCTTTGACAGTTGGGAAACAGTCTTTCACAATATGGCCAAGAGGGAAAATACAAGCGAGGCCGAGGTCAGGATCTGTCAAAAATTAAACAGTCAACAATTGGTCCGACTCTCTCGTTCGTCTAGTTTTCTAGTTAATTCTCTGCGCAAAAATCCACATCGATTCTGGGATCGATTGCCCCCGGCGGGATCGACGGGAAGAAAGAAATAGAGGCGGATAATTTGACCCGAGAAATTCGACTAATTCTGAAACTTGTAAGTCAAAAAAAATCACGACATAAGTGAACAATTACACGAGAAAATACAGGAAATATAAGATGTATATCGGAAATATGTGGAAAATTGTGAAAAATATACAAACACGTATGAAGAAATATATACATAGAAAAACACAAAAATATGCAGGAAATGCATGGAAAAATAGGTTCAAATCCTCCGATGTTTTAACTAGATGCATTAACATAAAATTTTCTCGAAAAGGGAAAAGTCTCTTTGAATTTTGAAGTTTAAAAAAAGTACAAACAGTTCGTGCATATTTTCAAGTTTAGAATTCTTCTTCGAATAATCTTCGGATTTCCTGGAATTAAAGAAGAAATAATTGTTGTCTTTAGACATATTTCAAAATTCACGTCGTCTTAATGATACAAGTCAAAACATAAATAACAATAATGATAGTCAAAATTATTAAGTATTGATCAATGACAAATTTACAGAATAAAGCAGAAATGCCACGTCCTGAATTACTCTTCTCTTTTTAAGCAATCATTTGACTTTGATAAGAAAATCAGTCCTTTATTTTCTATTGAAAGGAATTTGGTTCTTTATTTTCTTTTTAAGAATCAATTTTACTTTCGTTGAAAGAACTATTTCTTAAACATTTCACCAGAGGAACCAGTGTTTTATTTTCCTTCAAAAAACCAATCCCATTTTCGTGGAAAGAACCAAATTTATTTATTTTTCAAGACATTCTCTATTTTCGTTAAAGGAAATTTAATTTTCCCAATCAAAAAAAAAGAAAGTTTTTTTCGGTTTTGAGATTTTTGAACCAGTGAAATCCAGTCGAGGACAATCGAACGAAAACTCAAGTGGACAAAAAACTGGATAAATACAGAAAAAAACCGAAAAATAAAAAACAGAAAAATCAAAAATCAAGGAATTTCAAAATATGCTTTAAAATTTTAGGACCGAGGTAAATATTGAAGAAAGTAAAAAAGTGGAAAACATATCCATTTTTTTGTTCCATGGTTGCTATGGGAAATAGTCAAAAAATCTTTGGAAGAATTTAAATTTTAAATTTTCGAAAAATTTTAAGAGCTAATGAAAATTTAATACTTTTAAAAAACTTAGAAAAGAAAAAGGATGGATTGACGAAATCGTATTTAGAAATTTAAAATTTTTGCAGTTTTCTCGACACGAATTTCCAGAATTATCATTGTAACATGGAAAAAGGGCTATTTTTCCTTCTTGCATGATTCAGTTCCTTTTAATCACACTACGAAAATCGAAAGTGAGAAAACCTCAAAATTTTCTCGAGACGTATTTTCGGAAAATCAGAATCTTTCAAGGTTTTTTAAGAATTCAACATTAAAAAACCAAAAATAAACAATTTCTCAAATTTTCTCGAGACGAATCTTCAGAATACTCGGTTCCAGAAGGCTTCGAAAGTCTTCAAACATTCTGAAATCCTGATAACTTCCAGAAGGTTCAAGGTAGTTTCAGAACTAGTTTTCTGCAGAATTTGGGAAGATCCTATAAATCCTCACAAAATTAGTTTTAAAAATTGCAAAAAAACAAAAAGCATTGAAGCAAAAAAATGATGGACTGACATGGAATGTCCCACGGCTCTCTCAAAGTGCACTTCTTTGGCCCGGCAACTGCTCGAGACTTTTTTCTACTATTTTCGTCAAAGGCCAATTCATAATGCTTAATAACCATCCTAGACATAGCGGAAAGTTGATTTAATATATGAATTGATAATTATTTCCGACTTTTCTGGAAATAATTTAAAACGTTTAGCAGCCTTAATAAGTCGAAATTCATATATCAAAAACCTGAGCACTTCGATAACCTGTGATTTCCAAAACGAATAATAACATAAATTCCTTAATATGATCGATTACTTACGTTCTTCCAGAAAAAGAAGAAAATCGCGCATTCGGAAAAGTCCACTTTTGACTTAACTTTGCTGTTCTTTCTTTTCTCTTTGAGGTCCGATTCATGTAGGTTACCACTGCGCGGTGGTCGCGAGCGGGGCTTTCCCGTTCCCAAGGTTCTCGGAGAGAAAAATTTGAGCGCGGTATATTTTTGAAAAGGAAAAACTGGACATCTGTTTGATTTCGTAAATTTCTTCTTTTAAAATTATCTTTTTTGAAGATTAATTTTTATATATAAACCCCTCATTTCAGAGCTTCAGAATGTCGTTTTCCAAGGACTGTAAAGAGTGCTTTGGCTCGACGGATTTGTATTTCATCCTACAGATCAGCACCAGCGAAAGAGAGAATTTGACGGATGCAAAAGGTTCATTCTTAACTGTTTTGTATGAATAATGGTTGTTTCAGTTAAAAAAGCATATTACAAACAATCTATGCTCTGGCATCCAGACAGATTCAGTGATGAGAAAGATGAAGAAAAGAAAGCGAATGCTACGAGGAGATTTCAGATCATCAGCAAAGCCTACACGATCCTCAATGATCCTGAAAAAAGAAAACTCTACGATTCTACTGGTAACTTTTCCTGGGATTGTATAGGAGTTTAGAACCTTCTAGAATTTAATGGGGATTCATGTTGAAATAGTTTCGAAACTTTGGATTAAGAATTCTGAAAACTCACATTAGGATGATTTCGCAATAATCTTCACTTCTTATATGAATTGATTTCGAAACTAATCTCTGAAATCGATAATTCAAGTCTTGAAGGAAATTTCGTAAAAATGAGTTTCCAGGAATAATTGATGACGAAGCTCTCCTTTCCTTCAATGAGGACTGGCTAGCTACTTGGAAACTGATCTTCAAGCCCATCACTCAGCAGGAAATCGAGAAATTCCTCAATAAATACCTCGGATCTGAGGATCAGAAAAATGACATCATCAACTACTACAACAAGTACAAAGGAGACATGGACAAGATCCTTGCGTGCGTTATTGGTGGCGACGACGAGGAACAAATCCGATTCATGATCAATGATCTCATTGCCACGGGTCAGATCGAACCTCTTCCGAAGTATGTAAACGAGCCTGAGACGAAAAGAAGAAAGAGAGAACAAAAACGTCAGAAAGAATCCAAAGAAGCAGAAAAAGAAATCCAAAAACTCCAGAAGAAAAGCGGAAAGTCCAAGGAGGAGTTCGACCTTTTCGCCGCAATCCAGGAACGTCAAGAAAAACGAAAAGCTGAATCTGAGGCTTTCTTTGCTCATCTTGTGGATAAGTACGGAGGAAAGAAAAACAAGAGACAAGCCATCACTTCTGGAGATGTTGACGAGAAACCTTCGAAAAGAAGTCGAAGAGGAAAATAACTTTAATTCTACTTTTCTCAAGTCCTATTTTTCAAGTTATGCGTGTAGTTTCATTTGATTATGGTTTGTTCAAGTACATTTTGCAGTATAAAATCAATTTTGTTTAAATAATTCATCTGTATCAGTTCTCAGTTAAAATTTCCAGAAACTTTTACGAAATTCTGGTATAATTTAAGGAAATTTATTATTGTTAAAAATCCTTTCCTCTGGCTTCACAGTAGAGATCACGACAAGACATCCGGTCATCGGGATTTTTCGCTATCATCTTATTTAACCACTCGTTGTCCTGGAAATTTAATTTTTAAAAATCCTCGAATTCAAAATAAATTACCTGTTTCGGGAACCGCTCTGGCAAAGTAATTTTTTTGTTTTTTCTAACTTTTTCTCGGAGTTTTTCAATTTCATTGTAGAGTTCTTTGGGAGAAATACAGAGTTCGAAGAAGATTATTCCAACAGCCCATATGTCGACAGGGAATCTGCATGGCTTTCCTTCGGATTGTTCTGGAGCCATGTACAGGGGAGTACCGTATAGTTTTGGATAATTTGGTCCGACAGTCATGTGATCTAACAATTTGGCTAATCCGAAATCCGCTATTTTTATGACTTCTTTTCCTCCTTCCCAAGTTATCAAAATATTCGCCGGTTTCAGATCACGATGGACGATTTTGTGGGCATAGTGAAGTTCGTCGATACCGTCGGCGATCTGGTACATGAAATCGTAAATCACTTTTTTCTCGAACGGATTCTTTGATTTTATTTGGTTTCTAATTTTACCAGCCAGATCGCCCACATTACAGAACTTCATCGTGATGAAAAAGTTCCCGTCACTCGGTGATTTCAGGTAATTTCTAGATGCAACTTCGCCGATGAAAGAGTCAATGAATTTGACAACGTGGCCACTGGTGACAGAGTCAGAAACCTTCTTCATCAACTCACCTTCTTTTTCGCACTGTTTCATGTTGTAATTGTGACGAGCAATTTCCTTCAAAGCCACCTTTTGAACTTCAGGGAAGTTTTTGGAGATGTAGTCCGCATAGTAGACGTCCCCGAAAGTTCCATTACCAAGTTTTTTGATGATTTTATAATTTCCTCTCAAACTTCTAACAAGATCACCGGAATTCATAGAGACACTGAAACGTTGGATTTTTAAGAATAAAAAAATTTTGAGTCATATTTAAAAAAACATTAACTATTAAAGGGCAGAAATGGATTCTTTCAAGAAGGTACTTTTTTAAGTACTTTGGATTTTGTAATATTTCAAGCATAGGCAATTAAGGGTTACAAAACAAAATCCACTATCACAAAAGGATCAGATAAAAAAGTAAATACTTTAGAGTATATTCTTCCAACAATTAATTTATAAAAACCAAGTTTCAAAAAAGGCATTTTTATAGTATTTTTCCAGCGGTCAGCTGTGGGTGGGGGTGGTGCGCCATCTCGAGTGAAGTCCACGAAGCATTGCGAAATAAAATTGCAAACCTTTTGACCAAAATACAGCATTACGTCATAAACTTGAGGATGAAAACTGCTGAAAAAATGACTTGAAATATATTTTCAATTTTTAAAATTAATATGAGATTAAATTATGAAAAATAAAGATAAATTTTGTTGTAGAAAACTTTGGAATAAATTCCTGAGAATTTAGTGAAATTATTATGCTATTATAAAAGACTATGAAAGCGGAAGTAGGTGTTTTACGAAAGTATTTCGCAATCCTCGAGACTCTAGACGTTCGAATTTTGGACATTATTTCCAGTAATTGCTATTGAATTCTGAGAAATTTCCAGAGTGATGTGAAAGGTTTCAAAATGATAAAAGATTTCAGAAAAATTTACTTTCGAAATGCTACATTTGCTAATTTTAACTTTACATTGTAGTTTCATAATTTTGTATTATCTATAATCGGTGTTTCGACATTTTACCGTTATAAATGAGAGAATCCTGTTTGGATTTCTTTGTACTGTTTTGAACAAGCACATTTGAACCTGACTTTTATATCGAAGCATTTTTCCGAAAAACCATGGAATTTATCTGGAAATGACTTTATCAATGAGCTTAATGATTTTGTTGCATGTGTCGGATTCAGAAGTATTCTCTACAAGTTAACTTTTCTTCACATTGTGATCGTAATTTGGGATTTCTTTCACAGCTACTTTCGAATTTCGGAAGGATTTTTTGAGGTTTGATCCTTGACGTAAATATCCTCAAATGATCCATTAATCAATTTCGGCGGTTTTATAGCTTCTTCTTGAACTTTCAATAACATCGTTGATTTTCGTAATGATGTTGAAAACAACTCTTGATTCACTCGATGCGGATTTTTTTCGAGGACTTTTTGTACTAGGAACTTGATAATTATAGTATACTTATGGTAAAAATCTTATTAATCTTGTAAGTACTTTCATAACAATTCGTTTTTATCCATATTCGTGTAATGGAATTTAACAAAAGTAAGTAATAAACTACCAAAACTAGAGATCCACAATTACACCTTTTACTGAAAGTCGTAGTCGGTATGTTTGAGAACTGATTTTGAAACAATATAAAAACTAACTTTAAAATATATAAACTGATTTTGAAATCTGTTTTTAAAAACTAACTAAAATTTATTTTTAGAATTATCTACCAAGTGAGAATTTCCGATCGAAATTAATTGAAACAAATTTTTCCTTTCTTCACAAAACCAATAAAAAATGAATGACGTAGGATCAAATTGTGCGATTTTTCTGGCTCGACCAAACAACAACTGGTGCCTCAACTCTGGTTTCGCTAGGACTATTGAGATGAATGTTTATTAGTAATAACCTGTCGACAGTTGAATTGGTCTTTTAACTGCTAAGAAAAAATCTTCTATTTACTTCATATAAAAAGACTTGATATTTATATCCGGGGAAATTACCCCCACTCTTCCCGGCTCTCCCCTAATATCTTTCTAGTTCCGTGGTCCGCGACAACTGATAACTCAGATCTCTTAAGCTAAGTCTAAATGGAAAAACAGATCTCTACTAAAAAATATCTCGAACTTCTTTGGATGGATAATTGCTTAAAATGTTTATATCGAACGAATCAATATAAAGACTTTTCAGTGTCGTTATGGAAGCTGGTGCCGTTGTTGAAAGCCTAGATGGAAGGTACAAAATTATTGAGAAAATCGGAATTGGAACCTTCGGAGACGTTTATCTCGCAGATTACGTTTCTCATGATCTCTCGAAAACAAAAAAAGTGGCTTTGAAAGAAGTCGTCAGAAATTGCTATGATGTGGAAGAATGCAAAAAAGAAGCAAAATTCATGAAAATCATTTCTGGATCTCTCACGAACATTCATGTTTCGAAGTTTATCGATGCTTTTAATGGTAGAATCACCTCTGAAGGATGGTTTTCATGGGTTTTCAGCAAATTATCTCTAAAAAGCGGGAATTTATTCATTTCCATGGAGTACTGCATTGGAGGCGATTTCAACGACGTGATCAGGAACAAAAAAGAATCGAAAAGTAAATTTGAAGGGAAAGTAATTTATGATTATATTTACCAAATCGTGGACGGTCTTGCGGAACTTCATCGACAAAAGATCGTTCATCGGGATTTAAAACCGGCGAATATTTTGGTCTCTTGGGAAGAAGCGAAAGAGGTCCTCAAAATTGCAGATTTCGGTTTGGCCAATTTGAAAGGTCACGCCACAGCTCGCAGTAAGCCAGAGTTTTATGGAACACCTTTGTACTGGGCTCCGGAACAACGTGAAGGAAGGTCATGTGGATATCCCGTCGATGTTTATGCCGTCGGGATGATTTTCTACGAATTATGCATTGTCCCTAGGGAACTATCCCAAGACATCAAAAGCATCCGTGACAAAGTAAAAAAATGTGAAGAAGTAACTTTACCAGAGGAGTTTACAGAAGTAAGTTATTTAAAATTTGGATATTTTTAAATCGAATATTTCAGGATAATGGGTGGTTGAACAAGATGCTAACGAAAAATCCAGATGATCGAGTGACTTCCGCTAATCTTAAACAAGAGGCACGTATGAGAACTAAACAAAAAACCTTTCTTCACACAAATCACAGTTGCATTAATGTTTTTAATGGTCTTATCAACGAGAATAATTGACATCCTTTTTATAATAATTTTAATTTATTTAATTTTCTTTGTCAGTGCCTTTTTAAATCTTTTAAATTTGATATTTCGATCAGTATCAATAAAAATAACTTTGAAAAAGTTCAAGGATTTATTTCTAGGAGAGTTCCGTCTTCGAGGTTGAATCACAAATTTTCGGGGAAGCAAACGACGAAGAAACTGTAAAATTCTTTGCATCGGGGATTTGTTTGACAGCAATAAAGAAATTTCAAAGTGTTACTTTTTGAAGAAATAAATATAGACTTCAGATGATTATTTTTGGATAGATTTTCCCCAATAAAAATAATTCTAAAAATCTTCATTTATGTCTGAAAAATTTTCGAAGATTAGTTTTTCTAATTGTATTTTCAAAAAGTGATACTTTAGTGGAGTTCCATTACGATCAGACGGTCTTTCCCTAAAGTCTCGAGAAATATTTATCGAGAATTTTGCCTAAAATGTCACTCCTTATGTAATCAATGTTGAACTAGGAATACGGCTTGCTAATAACAGTGATCTTTATTTTTGTTCATATTATTGATGCAGTATGTGAATTTTTCGATGTTTTTAACAATCCTCTCCCAAAAAACAGCGAGTGAAGTTCTTTTTTTCTTTTAAATTCAGTTTTCAGCGTCATCATGCAAACTGTTGGTACTATCGTAAGTCAGAAAGGAAGTTATACAATCAACAGACAGCTCGGTAGTGGAGGATTCGGGGAAGTCTACTTCACGGAGTATACCCCTAACGGTTCCATCGAAATTCAAATAATGGCTTTGAAGAAAATTCCGATTCATAACAACGATGCAGGAGAATATCAAAAAGAATACGAATTAATAAGGAAAATTTCCGAATCCAAAAATCAACACATCATCAAATTTATCGATCATTTTACCGTCGAAGTTGCTGATGAAGAACGGATTTCAGAGTCTTCATGGTCATCATGGTTTTTATCATTCTTTCATTGGAACTCTTCGATAAATCAGAATCTATTCATTGCCATGGAATACTGTCCTAATGGAAATTTAGCCAGTAAAATTGGTGGAAAAATACACTTGAAAAATGCATTCTCGAGAAAAACGATCTACAACTATATGTATCAGATTGCCGATGGTCTTGAGGAGCTTCACCAGATGAATATCTCTCATCGTGACTTGAAGCCAGAGAATATCCTGATTAAGGTAGAAGATGAGAGTGAAGTTCTCAAAATCTCAGACTTTGGCATATCCAAGGCGTTGAATCCCGAGAATGCTGATACCCAGAACTCGAGAAGAATTATGCTCCTTGCAAATTTTGTTTCTGAATTTGAAGACAACATAGGCCTTTCCATTGATATCTGGGCTGTCGGCATCATCTTCTATGAATTGTGCATCACTCCAGAAATATTATCTAATGAAATCTATCATGTTTATGAAGAATGCAAGGATGAAAAGATGACTTTACCAGATAGGTTTCCAGAAGAGGTAATTTATTTTATACTCGGAAAGTTAAAAAATTAAACTGTTCTAGGACAACAATTGGTTGAACAAGATGATTACATGGGACCCGAATAACCGAATGACTTCTGCCGATGTTAAAAGAGAAGCATGTAGCAGAATTGAATGAAATAATTCTACTGAGACTTTTTATAAAAATTACATTTTATTTTTTACTATTTTAGATAGCTTAAAATATTTGTGGTATGATTTCTCCTACATGAGGAAAACACATTTTTTTAATCTCAGACCTGTCTATGTTAGATTCAAAAAGCACTATATAACCACAACTGACAACACAAGAACACAAAATCACTACATCTAATAAATTCACCTTTTTAAAATTCTTTATCTGATAAATTTTGAAATAAAAACTCAACAATTTTCAACAAAATCAATTCATCCTGTCTTCTGTTTCTTCGCAGGGAAGTTATTTTGTTTGCCAAAAAACTTTCTCTTGATGGTTGTGTTACTGATATTGTAGGCTTTCAGACGATCTACATCCACTCCAGTAGAGAGTTTAACTTTCTCGTCATTCATTTTCTTGTAGTTATTCTTGTTCCATCTCTTTCTCTTCTTCTTTCCTTGATTTTGAGCTCCTCCAGCTTGACCGTTCTCACCTGCAGTGTTATTTTTGTTGAAATTCTTCTTATTCGGTCCCTTAACGTCAACTTGAGGTTCTCTTTTCTTTTCGAAAATCTTAGCCTTGATAGCCACATTGCTTGCTTTCTTAGAATAAGCTTGCTTATCATATTCTTCTTCTTTTTCAGAACGATATTGGCTAGCCTTCTTGACAGATACCCATTGATTCAGTTGTTTGTCGTCAGCATTGAGAATCTAAAAACAAAAATTAATATCGTCATAGCCAGAGAAAGTCAAACCTCGTCTGTGGTCAATCCAAAATTATTCGCTGGAACACTTCTATATTTAAACTTAGTCACCACATTTCCAGGAAGGATATCTTCATAGTCCAAGGCATAGTACTCGTTCAAGTATTCTTCAAAAGTTTTTTCCTTCGGGTTGAATAACGGTTTCTGTTTAGCCACCATTTCTTTGAATTTCGAGTTTCTCTTCTTCTTTCTACCCGAGGTCTTCTCACGTCGATTAAATTCTTCTTGTTGACCTTCTTCTCCCTCATCACCATCATCTTCAAAATCAATGTCTTCTTTAACACCTTTATTTCCGTTCGATTTCGATCCAATTTGCATGTTATCGTAATCACTCATTTCTTCTTCGTCAGACAAGTCGCTGAAAACAGGTTTCTGTTCGTCATCATTGTTACCGTAATAGTCGTCAGCAAAAAGTTCCTTCATTTTCTCATCATACTCTCTTGGATCAAAATCCTTCTCCAAATCTTCTAGCGTTATCGGCAAAGATTCATCTCCAGCAATCTCCCTCAATTTCTGGAGTTTATCCTCTATTTCTTTCTTCTTCAAAGACTTCATCAATTTTATTTCTTCTTTTTGTTGTTTCTTTTCTTCCTCTTTTCGTTTTTTCCTTTCTTCTCTCTTGTCTTTTCGCTTTTCTGGGGCCTTTCTAATGGATTCCTTCACTGTTCGAGGAAATTGTTTAATGAAATCTTGATCCGGTTCCTCAAATCGGAAGTTGTATTTCTGCTCAAAGTCATCGGCTCTGTCGAATTCCTTCTCCACTTTGACCATGTCATCATAATCATCGAGTCTAAAACGGACATCAATTGACAAAATTACTTTATAAATCAAAACTCACGGATCCCGGTCATCGTCGTCAACTTCATATTTTTTGTCGAGGAAATAATCTCTCAAAAACGCTTCGCCCTCATCTAGAGGCTGAGACCACTTGGATTTCAACTTCGAGATGCCATCCTCAGGATCGAGATTGAGTTCTTTTCCTTCGCCTTTTATCCAGTCAGTAAAATCCTCCTCTTCTTTTTGTCTTTCAGCTTGAGTCTTGTTTTTCTTTTTCAAAAAATCTCCATCTTCGTCACTTTCTCCAGAATCAAAGGCTTTTTTGAATTCCTTTTTCAATCTAGCTGACTTTTCGTAATATCCTTCGTCTTTTAGTTTCTCTTCGTCTTCTTCATCATCGAAATGACCTTCTTTTTCAGTAACTAAAGCGACTTCATAGTCTCTCAACGTCATTCCCTTTTCTTTCTGTTTTTTCGGCTTAGAAGTTTTCTCGTTTTCAGCCTTCTCTTTGAAAAATCGAACGTCTTTGTTGTAAATGTTTGGATCATTCGCTTTCAACGCTCCCAGAGTTCGGAAAAAACTTTTTTCGTCATCAGCAGTCCATTCCTAAAAATGAATTATATGAGACCACGTCTAACAAGAGTGCTCAACAGAAATATATTTAATGAAAACGAATTTGAAGAGGATATGTCTAACAAAGAACATATTTTATATAAAAACTCACAGGTTCACTTTCAGAACTACTCTCATCCTCATCCTCGTCATCAAGAATCCGATTTTTATATTTGTCTTTCACTGAAAAGTAAATTCTTTGAACAGCAGAAATCTAGAAAACTTACGTTGTTGAAGAACTTCATTCCTCCTCCACTTTTCGTAATTCTCCGCATATCCTTTATTAATAGTGATTCCTCCTTCATCGTTGCTTTCGTCAGAACCAAGATCAAGTTTGACCTTTCCCATTTTCGAAGAAACTCGGGGATTTCTGAAGAAATATACAGAAAAGGGAAATTGGAAAAACCAAGAGATTTCGAGAAACAAAGAAAAGGAACAAAACGCCAGAAAAATGGGATGTTCGAAAAGTTAATGTTCAAAAGTGTTTCAACTCAAAGTCGTCATTTATTTATCAAAATTAAATACAAATTGATTTATGTTAAAAATTAAAATTAAAACTACAAAACTAACTATATGAAACTTCAAAAAAGTTATCATCTTCAAAACTTGATGCTTCAATGTCCATGAGTTTCTCAACTGACTTCTATGTGGATTGTTTTATTTCATTGACAGTTATCTTTCTCTGCATGTCAAGTCGAAGTTTATTAGAAATTTAAATGATTATACTTCGCTTCTTGATGACCAAGGTCAACGGTGGCATTGAAATTTCTGTCTCCCCAGTTATCTTCAAGACGATCTTTACAAGCATAATAAATGATAGTAAAGAGAGTGCGAATAATCAGAACACAGAATCAGACTATTTGTCAAGCAGAAAGTAGTCTCGAAGATATAAGATCTAACATTTTGAAAGTGAAAATCTCGTGATCCAAAGAAATTCATGCTGTTCATAGTTGATTTTCAAAGTTGAACAAGATTTGGTTACTGTGGAAACGATGGGAACGACATGGAAAGTGAAACTGGAAAAACTACAATATGTTCAACCAGATCAAAGACTTTCAAAATAGGACAGGACTCAGTCGTCATGACGATCATCGGAACATCGTCGTATGTAAATAGCATTGTGATTTCCCCAGTCAAATCGAGAAATTGATTATTTTCACAACGATTTCGACGAAATTAGATGAATTTTACTATTTTCTCAGGCAAATCACGGATTTGTAAAATGACCATTGAGATCCTTTTCCGACTATTCCAGGGAAAATTTTAAAATCCCCGAGAAAATCCATTCATTTGCATATAGTTCCTTTATTATTTTGTTTACAAAGTTCCGCATGTGCATTTCACAAATCTGGCTACTTTGAGAAATTTCTTTCCGGGACTTAATCCCACCAGATCGCAATACGGGAATCGAGGTCGTAAATCTGCCGGATCTCTCTGGATCGGCCTGGATGAGGACAGGCATGCCTTTTTGCATTTTTCAAAATGAGTAGGAGCAATGGCCGGCAGGCCGCGCGCGTTAATTTGCGAGCGAGAAGAAACCGAGCGAGGAACTGGAAAACCCATTCATATCTGGCCCTGGAAGGACGAAAGAGGCAATTTAGCCAGTCACTACGGAAGGCCACTGGCGACAAACATGGTCTGTTTTCGGCTCTCCCAGTTTTTTAAGAAAACAACAACAAAAAAGCCGAGGTTGTTTCTAGGACTTTCCACATGTGCTCAGATCTTTTGGGCTTTGTGTTGAAACGCGAATTCTCTTTGTTTTTTGCCAGTCAAGTGCCAATTTCCAGCTGAGTCTTCATGTCTCAACCAACAAAACGGGTCCGATTGCCCGGGACAACTGTTGCGTTCAGACAAACTTCACTTTTTCATATTTTTTTCACAGCCCAGTTTTCCTATTGAACGCGATCTATTTGGACATTTTCTGATGAATAAAAGTTGTTGATCTTGAAAAAATCAATCTTTAAATTCGTGTCCCAAATTGGTTAATTTGGTTAGGACAAAACTGGCCGATTTGTTGTCAGTCAGTTTCCACAAAGCGTAAAATGCTGTTCCGTGTTTCGCAACTTTGCGCGATCAAAATCCGTTTCGCAAATAGTTGTTTGCATTTGGCGGTCTCTTGAATTAGTTCATTATCCCTCAACTATAGTTATTCTCGCTAAAAATATTCCTCTAAATCATCTTTATAATGTATATAAGACCACCATCGTCACTTGAAAGTTCCTTTCCTGTTGAAATCGAACCTCAACCCGACTTTGCCCCAGGGAATTCGCGGCGATTTAAACCTGTTCGTTTCAAGGAATTTAAACCAATCAAATTAGGGTCCAGTTCCCAGTTTCGGATGGCAGATTCCGGAAGACATGAGCGGGGATTCAAGACGGATTCATATATCACCGCGATCCAAGGGAATTACATCCCCACGACACTTCCGAAGGAAGAAGTGCTCCAAAGGGAAGAGTTCCTTCCAGATGAATCCAGACCCGTGGATTCCGCCCCATTGACAAGAGATGACCTGGAAGAGTACAAGGACGACCCCAAATGGAAGTGCATCAGGCGGTTTCTTTGTTTTATTTGTTGTTTGATCTGGCTTTTTTTGTTATTGCTGGCTTTGTATCTCATTATCTCGACCCCCGGCTGTACCGCTATCGTAAACAAGTGGTGGCAGGGGGGCGTCATATATCAACTCTGGACACCGTCGTTCCAGGATTCTGATGGGGACGGGATCGGAGACTTTGATGGAGTCAATAACAGACTGTCGGATTTGAGGAAAATTGGAGTCACTGCAGTATTCCCCAGACCCTTTATATCGACGGAGGAATCGGGCCAGGGAGTGGTCGATTACAAGTCTGTTGACGCTTCTCTCGGCGGATTGTCTCAGGCGAAGAAATTAATCGACAAAATTCATAACCAAGGTTCGTTTTAAATAGTTTTATACTTTTATACAACTATGCAGTAATGTAATTCCACTTAATTATATATGATTCATAATTCAGATCTCAAAATCATCATTGACCTCCCAGTTGTGGCCACATCCGATCAACATGAGTGGTTCCAGAAATCTGCAAAGGCCTCTCTCCCGGAGAATTCTCAGTTCGCCAGCTACTACTATTGGAAGAGGAATGTGGAACCCTCCTCGAACGTTAATTATTACAAGAACTCCTCTGTTCTTTATTTCCATGTCAAAGACAAGCCAAACTTGCCTATTTTAAACTGGAAAAACGAGAATGTCTCTAACTCGGTGAAAGACGCTATTTCCTTCTGGATCGATCAAGGAGTCGATGGATTCCACCTCGGATTCGTGGAACACCTGGCGAGAACTCCGGACGCCCAGAACGCCGATTGGGATGAGATCGTCAAGATTCTCAAGGGAGTCAGGGAGCACATCGACACTTATGTTAACGAGAGTGTCTCGGAGAAAGGAAAAGACATGTAAGTCTACTTTTCATATATCGGGTTTTGTATTTATAGATTCCCTCATATTTATTTATATATTGAGTTTATTATATTCATGTTTTAGTTTCCTGATTGCTTCTCCGGAGCCGATTAAAGAGGAACAAAAAAGATTACTTCAACAGGAGGCCGGATTAGACGCCATTGTGAACACGGAGCTCCTGCGAATTGCCAGAGCAAACAAGATTTGCTACGAAAGCGAGAATAACGTTGCCGGCTGTTCCAATGAGATCCTCTCCGACCTCCTTGTTTTCCACACTTATGATGGTGTTTATCCCGTCTGGGAACTCGGAAACGCCTTCACTTCCAGACTGGCCTCCAGAATCAAGAGCAGAATCCACGGAGAGCTCTTGACGATGATCCAGATGCTTCTTCCAGGGACCTCCATGGTTTACTACGGAGAAGAACTGGGATTGAAAGACTCCGAATCCAGCGCTTTTCCTCAGCGAGGAGGAATGCAGTGGGACGATTCCCAAAACGCCGGATTCTCCACTTCACCCGATCCGAAAATCCCTATTTCTTCTGACTTCAAAAACATCAACTTCAACAACCAGTTCCACGAAGAACTATCCTCTCTTCAAAGCTTCAAAACTCTAGCTAGACTGAGGAAAGACAACAGAGCCCTCATCAACGGCCAGACATACATCAGTAAGGCTTTCAACAATGCCTTCAGTCTTTGTCGATTCGAACAGACTGAAAAAAGTACTTGCGGAAAAGTCTACGTCGGTGTCGTGAACTTTGGGAAAAGAGAAATCATCCACTCTCTCGCAGACTTGCCTCCCTTGTCCAAGAACGAAAACATACAAGGAGAAATCCTCGTCGTCAACTCCAATGCCAGGAATTGGGAACCTAGACAGAAAATCGACTTGAGCGAGAAATCCATCAAACTGGGACCGGAAGAGGGAGTTGTTTTCTACTTCAAAGTCTGACCCAACGATACCTGTCTTTCAAAAATCCCGCGTGTTTTCCAGAAAACTAACTTCGAATAGGACTGCCTTAGTTTGATTTTGATGAAAATAAAAAATTAATGACTAAAAACTGCAAATAAACTCAGGAACTAAAGCTTGTTGGACATTGTCTCAGGGGACAAACCTCGAAATTCCAAGTTATTCCACTTGTCTTATAGAGTTTTGAACATACTTTTACAAGAAACCTCAAACTGACATCCTACAAATGTCTGACAGAACAAACTTCAAAAAACCACAGATTTGAAGTCGAAACGTCAGGGAAACTAACGGAAGCCAGCAGCTGGAGCCATCTATTTGCGGTTGCGGTAACTCTGTGGAGGACGCAGAGCCTCAATAATGAAGACGTCATCCGCAACAGCGAGTCCCACGCTGACCAAGAAGAGAGCCACAGAGACACCCAAATACATGTTGAATTTCCTCTGGAGGTCGTTGTAGACGACTTGGTAGGACTGGAACGGCACAGGACTGTAGTCGAATGTCACTGGGGGTCCAGGGTTATGGTCTTCATGGTGGCCATGGGAGTCGTGGGCATCATGGGCAGCACGGTAAAGGTCCACACGGGGAGCTTGACGGCGTAAGAAGCCAAGACGAGCAGCAGCGCGAAGTGCCTTCATGCCTGAAGATCAACAATAGAATAATCTCAAAAACAGCAGCAAAAAACTCGATAAAATATGTCTGATACGAGATATACACTCAGACGTTCCGAAAATATTCATGAATTTCAGTGACATTAATACAAATGAAGAAGAATCATAGACATGGATAATTCATGTACGAAAAGTCGCAAAAGTAGTTCCGGGAGACGTATTGAAGACAGAGATGATGACAGGGGACGAATATAATGAAAAAAATCCATAAAGGAAGGTATGAAGTCCGGAATCTTTTAACCAGACAATATCAACACAAGCAAAGAGAAATTATAAAAGTCGGTGATTCATATATAGAAATTCATAAACATTGTTTCACGAGATGTGCTAGAGGTAGTAGTGGGGATGAGAGTGGATATAGTGGAAAGGATTCACAAAAACTAAAGTAAAATCAAGAAATATTTAAAATGGATAAAGACGTGAGAAAGCACAGAGTCGAGTGCAGACCGCGACAGTGGGCGAGACGGCCCGGTCCCAAGAAGAAAGTCAGGCGCAGTTGACTAAGAATGATTTGACGTATTTTCAGAACTGCATCAACGGCCTTATTGCATCAATAACTTTTTGTTTTTCCCTGTAATTGAACCTCCTTCGAGATGAGGGTTGTATTTATCCATCCAGACTTGGGGATCGGTGGTGCAGAGAGGCTGGTCGTAGATGCAGCCCTGGCTCTGAAATCGAAGGGACATAAAGTTCGATTTGTGACCAACCAATTTTCCCCAGATCATTGTTTCCAGGAGGTCCTGGATTTCGGTAGGGTTGCTAGAGTCTTGTTCCAGCGTTTTTACATATAGATTTCCAGATATCCAGGTGATCCAATATTTTCCGCGTTCTATTTTCGGCAAATTCAATGCTCTTTGTGCTTATATCAGAATGTGCATTGCTGCCTTCTTCGTTTGTTGGATGGGAAACGTCGATTTGATTTTTTGCGATCAGGTTTCTGCATGTGTACCTATTTTCAAATGGTTTTCCAAGGCGAAGGTTCTATTTTATTGCCACTTTCCGGACCAACTTCTCACCAAAAAAGATTGGTTTTTGAAAAGGTTCTATCGTTTTTTCCTGGATTACTATGAGGCTTGGTCGACGAGCAAAGCGGACATAATTTGTGTGAATAGTCAATTCACAGAAGGGGTCGTCAGAGACACTTTGAAGACCGTTTCGAAAGCAGATCTCCATGTACTGTACCCCACTTTGAACACTACCTTCTTCGACAAAGCTCCCGTTGCTGATATTGAATTCATCCCCGATACTGTAGAACATGTTTTCCTATCGATTAATAGGTACGAGGTGAAGAAGAACATCGAACTGGCTCTGGAGGCTTTTGCGAAGTTGCACGATGAACTCGATGAAGACGAATTCAAAAAGTGCTTCCTCATCATTGCCGGCGGATACGACAAACTAAACAACGAAAACATCACTTATTATGCCAAGTTGAGGAAAGTTGCAGAAGATTTGGAAATCCCTAGTGAACAAATTGCCTTCATAAAAAGCCCATGTAATTTCTTTGTTTAAAAATCAAATTAATTTTGTTTTTAGCTGATGTGACGAAGATCAACATTCTCCGACGTGCCTCTATGGTGATCTACACTCCCAGGAACGAGCATTTCGGGATCGTCCCGATTGAAGCCATGTACATGGAGAAGTGTGTCCTCGCCTGTGACAGTGGCGGACCCACGGAATCTATCGTCAACGGAAGAACGGGATTCCTCTGTCCTCCAGATGCTTATTCTTTTTCCCGAGTGTTATTGAAGGCAGTGAAATCTCCGGAAGAAATTGCAGAGCTCGGTAGAAACGGAAAATTGCGGGTACAAAGAGTTTTTGCCTTCGAAGCTTTTTCAAATAAGCTCAACAGAATCGTTGACATTGAAAGTCGTTAAAATTACATTTCAGGGTGCTTTTGCAATATCGAGCAACAGAAGTTTATATTTTTTTCATTCCAATATTGCTAGTCATAAATTTAGTAATATTAACTGCTTTGTGAAAGTGCGTTTCGAACGCTGACATACTTTGAATTTATTTCAAATTTTATTTATTTGCTTTGAATTCAGATGCCGACTATCAGCGTGAAGAAACGACTTCTGGACGAGTTCCTCGGGAAACAATACTGTAAGTGTTTTCCACATTCGTTCTGAAACAAGTTCAATTTTAGCGGAAAAGGAACTTGATGAACTTTGCTTCGACTATGGCTTGGAAGTGGATGATATTGTGAAGGAGAAAAATGATGCTGGTGTTGAAGAAGACGTCTTCAAAATCGAGATTCCGGCTAATCGCTATGATCTGTTGTGTGTAGAAGGCCTTACTCGGGCATTGAAAGTCTTCAGAAAAGAAGTGAAAACTCCGAAATTCAACGTCGTGAAGCCAGCAAAACCGGAACGTATGGTTGTGAAGCCCGAAACGAAGGATGTTAGAGGTGTCTTGGTTGCTGCTGTTCTGAGAAATGTTTCGTTGAACAAGGACTCTTATGCTAGTTTCATTGATCTTCAAGACAAATTGCATCAGAATATTTGTCGTAAAAGAACTCTTGTTTCGATGGGAACCCATGATTTGGACACGATCAAAGGACCTTTTGAATATAGAGCTGAAGCTCCGAAGAAAATTAAATTTAAGCCACTGAATCAAACGAAAGAAATGGACGGAGCCGAATTGATGGAGTTTTATCAAAGTGATTTGCACTTGAGGGAGTTTTTGCCTATTATCCGAGACAAGCCTCTTTATCCGGTGATCTATGATTCCAATGGAGTTGTTTGTTCGTTGCCTCCTATCATTAATGGAGATCATTCGAAAATTACATTAAATACGAAGAATATCTTGATCGAAGTTACGGCTACTGATTTAAAGAAAGCAAAGATTGTCTTAGACACAGTGGTGGCGATGTTCTCCCAATATTGCGAGAACAAATTTACGTAAGTTCTAAATTGAGTACGTTTGTAAATTTGTTTTTCAGTGTTGAGCCAGTTGAAGTCGAGTACTCGAATGGTGAAGTTACCTCATATCCAGAACTCGCATATCGGCAAATTTCCGTTGATACCAAAAATATAAACAGAAAAATTGGTCTGAACTTGAATGCTAATGAGATGGTCGATCTTTTAGAGAAGATGTCCCTTGAATGCAAGGTTGATCAAAAAGATA
The DNA here is from genome assembly GCA_009761265.1 of Halicephalobus sp. NKZ332. NCBI lineage: Eukaryota > Metazoa > Nematoda > Chromadorea > Rhabditida > Panagrolaimidae > Halicephalobus > Halicephalobus sp. NKZ332. The sequence goes on from VOSG01000276.1 coordinate 45,028, forward strand.
ACTCGAAAATTGAAGTGACTATTCCTCCTACTCGTCATGATATCCTTCATGAATGTGATATTGCTGAAGACGTGGGGTTGGCATATGGCTTCAATAATATTCAGTTGAGAGTTCCTGAAGCTCACACTGTAGCTCAACAATTCCCACTGAATAAATTGACGGAACAGATGAGGAACGGAGTTGTTGCTGCAGGATGGACAGAAGTTTTGAATTTCGCACTATGCTCAACGGACGATGTTTCATCGAAAATGAGGAAGCCAGACCAATTGGATAATGTTGTTAAAATTGCAAACCCGAAGACGATGGAATTCCAAGTTGCTCGAAATGCACTTGTTCCTGGACTGCTGAAAACACTCTCTTACAACAAGGATATGCCGCTTCCCTTGAAGATTTTTGAGATTCAGGATATTATTATCAAAGATCCATCTACGGACACGAATTCTAGAAATGAGAGACACCTGGCGGCTTTATATTACAGTAAGAGCGGGGGATTCGAAGTTGTTCACGGATTTTTGGATAGAATGATGGAACTGTTGGACTATCATTTCAAGAAACCGGAAGGCAAAGGCTATTTCATCAAAGAGCATGATGATCCATCTTTCTTCCATGGACGATGTGCTCAGGTCTTGATCAATGGAAGAACGTCAAAGGATAAACCTGTTGTTGTCGGGACTTTCGGAATCCTTCATCCTGAAGTCATTTCTGGATTTGCCTTGACAATGCCATGTTCTGCTCTTGAACTCAATCTTGAAGCTTTTCTTTAATTATTATGTGCAAGATTGAAATGATTAATTGTTATGTTTGGTTAATAATCTATAGTATTTTATTTGTTTTGAATTGATAATGGTTTTTCACCATAATTATTTGTTCTCTATAGGTTTTTATCTTTAGAATTGTTTTAGGATGTATTCTGATGCTTTGTTAGTTATTGCGATCGCTACTGTTACGGCATGTGTAGGAGAAGCTTTGACGTATCTGTTGGTTTATCGTACGGATGAATATAAGAGACTGACGAATATGCTAGAACGGAAGCTTCGACAAGTTGAGAAAAGGAAGGAACAAGCTGTAAGTGTGGAGGCTACAAAGGCAGATAAGAAGAAATTGGATCGTGAAGAAGAACAATTAAAAGAAGCCAACAAGGCGATGTCGATGTTTAGAATGAAGTCAAGTAAGATTCTTGAAATAGAAAAATCAAAAATAATTTCTTTTAGTGTTCGCAATTGGTATTACTTTCACTGCTTTGCTCAATGTTTTCTCGAGTATGTTCGAAGGTCATATTGTCGCGAAATTACCTTTTCATCCGATTTCTCTGGTTCATTCGATCAGTCATCGCAATCTCATCGGTAAGTGTCTACTCAGTTAATTGATTAGAGATAATCACGTATCTTATCGTTTATCATTGAGTTTTTAGGGGACGACGATACCGACTGCAATTTTATTTTCCTTTATATCCTGTGCACAATGATGATTCGTCAAAATTTACAGAAATTCCTAGGCGTTACCCCTTCTAGAGCTCTTGCTAAACAGAATCAAAGCCCGTTTGGAAGCCGGTAGACCTATCACTTTGTTTGCCCAAGACCTTAATGATGCTCATACGATTGTTGTTTTTATATTAAGACCACTTTAAATTGTAGGAATCAATATTCGGACGCGATCGAATATCTTTTATTTATGTTGATTAATTTATTTAATTTTTTTAGAAAAAAATGTCGGGAATTTTTGATTATTTCGAAAAGTCAAAATCTTTGAAGGTGGGGATTATTGGAGGAACGGGGTTGGAGAAATCGGATTTTATGATCCCTGCAGGGACGAAGGTTGTTGAGACGCCATATGGAGAGCCTTCAGATTCTTTGACTTTGGGGACTATCGATGGAGTTGAGGTAGTTGTTCTTGCTAGACACGGAAGAGATCATAGATTTAACCCGACGAACGTGAACTTTAGAGCTAATTTGTGGGCAATGAAGTCCTTGGGTAAGTTTTTTAGAATAAATTGATTTCTATATTATGAATATAAATGAGGGTTCTGATAATGGGGGAAATTATTTTTAAAAGTTCTATTTGATGGATGATTATAGGAGTGAACATTATCCTTGCTTCTAATGCTTCGGGGTCCCTGAGGGAGGAACTTGCTCCAGGAGCCTTCGTTGTCCCAAGCAGCTTCATCGACTGGACTCAACAAAGGCCAAGAACTTTCTACGATGGGGAGCCTGGACATCCGAAAGGTGTCTGTCATATTCCTTGTTTCCCGACCTACAGTGAATCTTTGCGAAAGATTCTCCACAAATGTTCGAAAGAAATTGGGGTGGAATCTCATGATGGAACGATCATCTGTATCGAAGGTCCTAGATTTTCCTCAAGAGCAGAAAGTATAATGTTCAGACAACTTGGAGCCGATGTCATTAATATGACGGCTTGTCCCGAAGTCTACCTGGCAAAAGAACTGGGAATCTTATATGTTGCGGTTGCTCTGGTCACGGACTACGATTGCTGGAAAGTCAATGATACGGAATTTGTGAGTTTTGGAAGTAAGCGAAGTAATAGAAAAATGATATTTGTAGGTGTCGGTGGAACACGTGAAGCAAGTAATGGTGAAGAATGCAGAGAACACGACGAAGTTGTTCAGAAGAACGATTCAAGAGATCAAAAAGAATGAAGACTCTCTCCTAGAAGAAGCTAAAGCAGAAGAGGAAATTGCTAATGCTTCGGTCATGTGTTGAATATAAAATCACTTATTTAATAGGGTCGAAATTAGTTGAGCAGATATTTTCCATAACCCCGACTTATAGGAGTTATTTAATATTTTAAAAATGTAATTGTTATTAAAATAAATCTATACAAACAAAAGATTAATCGTTCGAATTTATCGATAAAAAATGACAGGTTGCCGAAATTATAATTATTATATTGTATTTTATTACATTAATAATTGATATAAAATTCGTACCAATTTCATCGTTTCAATAACTGAAAATCTAATGAGAAATAAAAGTTTTCAAATAAAATTAAAGTTTTTATTTTCTGTTCACTTTTTCGGTTAATAATTTCACAGGAGTTAATCTTAAAAATTCATCTATGAACAACTTCTCAACTCACTATCTGCAATTACACAATCATTCTGGATTTCACTCTCTTCTGACTTATTATTGTCATTACCATTGTTAATTTCTTGGTTGTAAA
>VOSG01000277.1:0-28410 GCA_009761265.1 Halicephalobus sp. NKZ332
GACCGAAAGACGACATGCCTCCTGAAGTTAAGGTATGAAAATTGTTCAGACAAAAGTTTTAAACTTTTCAGTTCCGAAATCATTGAATTCCCATTCGATTTGGAAGAATTATTTCAAAAAAATATCGATATATCAGGAAAGTTCACTTACTAGTAACTGCTCTTCACATCCACCGAAGTCGTTGAAGCAGAGAGTCGGTTCGACAGCATTGAGTTCCATCGTCTTTTTCGAGTTTGACTTCTCATTTTGTTTCCTCGTAGAAACTTCGTTACTCTTCTTCAAAGAATTCAAAACCTGGTTCTTCTCTGCTGTGCTGCCGATATTCCTGTCATCTGTTTTGTTTGAATTTAAGGTGTTGCTGGCCTGCCTCTTCCTCTTGGAATAGAGTTGGGTAGCTGAGCGGTTTGCAACTCCCCTGTCAGGTCCACCAGACACCCTAGACTCCTTCTCATGGGTCTTATTCGGATCATAGGGCTGCGAACTCATGGATCCAGCTCTAACAATACCACCAGGCAAGTTATGAAGGAGTATATCGATAGAAGTACAAGTTCCCTTCTGATTAGGATAAATAAAAATCGAAATTAAAGCTCACAATCACACTTCTGACGAACTTCCTGACCAACTCCACGAAGCCTGTACTGTAACTTAGCAGTAGGAATGCTCAAATAACAAAAATGATATATAAAAAGACGAAAAACAAAGGATTTCGAAAAGGAGAGGATTCGAACGTTGGTTGCTTTCAAACTCCCCGCGCCCGTGTCTCGAAACGAAAATTGAGACCTACAGTGAAACAGACCGGTTGAAGTCGTCTCTCGGACAATCGCTCTCTCCTTGGGGTATTCCGTCACTTCTCCTCTCTCCCGCTTCTCCACGAATTTACTTCTTTAATTCCCTAAAATTTCTGTGCCATCACGTTCTTCGTCCTGCGTATTTTTCTCCAGGGGTATGCGGATCTGTATTCGTCGGATTTCAACACTTTTATTTGCTAATACATAGTTTCACCATTCTTCCATCACCGATTTTTATATCGCTTCACATGAGATTTATTATGAAATACACCTATCAGGCCTTGTGGGAGTACCCTTGAGTTATGGATGAGTAGTGGCGACATTTTCCCTGAAATTTAGGGCTACTGAGTCTTATCACGATTACCCACTTTGATTTCATGGCGTGCGCATTTCCTTTCGCAATTGTCAGTTTCCTTGAAATCTGTGTTTAATTTGTTTTTGACAATTCTCTAATGGTTTCCACTTTTTTCAGGTAGCTCATTTCAAGCCTTTGGAAAGATGTCTGATAACGAACATGAACACGATTTCCACACCGGTGAGTCTGGAGCGGCCAAAACCTACCCCAAGCAATGCTCCGCCGTCCGCAAGAACGAGTTCATCATGATCAAGGGCCGTCCATGCAAGGTTGTCGAAATGTCTACCTCTAAGACGGGAAAGCACGGACACGCCAAGGTCCACATGGTCGCCCTCGACATCTTCACCAACAAGAAGCTCGAAGATATCTGCCCCTCCACCCACAACGTCGAAGTCCCCTTCGTCAAGCGTAAGGAATACCAGCTTCTCTCGATCAACGATGATGGGTTTGTCTCTCTTATGGATTTGGAAACCTGTGACACCAAGGACGACCTTCGTCTTCCTGACGGTGAGCTCGGACAGCAAATCAAAGAAGCATCCGAGAAGGACGACGTCGAACTTCTCGTTACTGTTGTCACTGCCTGCGGTGAAGAAGCTATTCTTGGATTTAAGCAGGCGGCGGCCAAGGCCTAACTGGTGTTTCCAAACCCCTTTGTTACTGAACGTTTTACCGTCTGTTGGTTTTTTGACAATCTTTTCGGCTGATATAATTTATCTATAAATCATGTGGTTTATTAAGTAATATGATTTTTGTTGTTTTTCGAGAGTAGGTGGAGGGGATGACAAGTTACAGTGCGGCCGGTTTTTGCAAGCGGAAGCAATAAAGTATTCCAGAGATCTCGGGGAAGTTGACTCAAGCTGTCAACAGCAGCTAATCTAGCCCAACTCATTCTTCTTGTGAGATGTTGGATTTGCCCAAGTACTCGAATTTTTTTCGTTTCAGGTTACGGAACTGATAGTTCACGAGTTATGGTTGCTTTCGTATTTTGAGTATATTTCTCGTGTAGTAGTTGGGGAAACAGATGGAATCAGATTTTCATTTGCTAAAGGTGATAGGAAAAAAGAATAGCTGAATTAGGCCAATTTTTTGTTCTTTGTAATGGTAACGGAATTTTGAAAGTGATTGTGGAATGTTTAATTTTATTTCGGGATGTTTGTCTTTAGATTCATTAATCCAGAGACAGATTTCAGAAATTCTTCATGAAACTTTTTTCCGCGATCCTTGACTCGCTTTGATCTTTTGTCAAGTTATCCGCTCCCCGTGAGACTGGTCTAAGTGTTGACAAATTTGTTACACTTTGTAAATTTTCCTCGACATGGGTTGACACTCTTTAAAGTTTTTTTAGCTTCAATTTCAATGACGCGATATCCAGACAGATTGTGTGATTGTTCACGTACGATGGTCGCGAAAAGTTCAGTTTCGCCTATGAGAGTTTTTTTGAATTTATCTTTCATACGTGAAAGTATTACTGGATTTATCTTTTTTTCGAAATTGTATTTATTTTTCATACATGAACATTTCTATTAATTTAATTCTACTATACTAGAATTATGCCAAATCCGTTTTTTCATGCATCAAAACCTAGTGGAATTTATTTTCTATATAAAAAAATCGCGTCGAAATTGTTTTTCATATATGAAAATCCGACCAAATTAATTTTCACCTATCGAGATTTCAGAAAATGCCTATGATAGGTGGACGATGGATTACTCCGAGTTTTCCAGATGTAGTCTTGCTCAAAATTTTTGACAAACTTTCTTATCGAGACCTCTGCAATGTCGAAGGTGTCTGTCGTCGTTGGCAGAATCTTATCCACGGGAAGTTCCGGAGAGAAGTCCACGAATTGGTTGTTGAACAAATGGGTTGCAAGAAGCTGGAGACAGCTCAGAATGTCGCTTTGGAAAGATTAACCATATCCTGTCCTTTTGATTCCCAAGACTTTCTTTCTGGGATGATGAGGAGACACCACGGTTGGCTGAAGAGACTCACTTGTGATGTCAGATTCCTCGCTACAATAGGACAGCTGACGTTGAAGAAGGATGCGAGGAAGAAGTTTTTCACCACAGTAGATACCCTGTGGATCGTCATGTTGACGTGCTCCGATGAGCTTCTCCAAGAATTCGCCAGCATAGAGGAGATGTTATTCCTGGTAGGTTACTGTATAATATTTTTATTCATAATTTTTAAAGTAATTTTCCTCTTTTAGACATTTTAAGTAGTTTAAGTGTTTTGAATTTAATTCATTTTTCTTTCCAGGACCTCAAACACGTTACCCTCCAAATCCATCTCCTCGGCGATCCGGTAAAGAACGCCGCAAATGTTTTGAAATTACTCAGGGATAGAAACCCCGGATTGACCGTGGGTTTGGAACTCCATGCCGAAACCTCCAAACATGTAAGCTTCATCAACTTGATTAATTATTAATTTATTGAAATTTTTTCCTTTCCTCATTTTGAAAGTCTGAAGTTTTACTTTTTTTCGGAATATGTAATTTAAAAAAAGGTTAATGTCAGTAATTTGTGTTTTAGAAAGAAAAATTCCAAATTACGTGTTTTTGGTGAAATTATTTCCGAAATTACATTCTCAGTAAGAAATGCTCTTATGACAAAAATCAAAATTTCGAACAATATTTTAGAGGAAAAGCTTATCTACCAGATCTCAGGACGAAAGCTTAAATTTATTCTTATGACGAAAACAGAAGATTCGACAAGATCCCAGCAGGAAAAACTAAATTTGAAAAATATTTTGACTTGGGATCAAATTGAATTCTTTTGGAGCAAAACTAGATTTTCTTTCCAACTTAAAAATATAAACAAATTTTTAAAAACGTTTCTTCTTTTTTCCCTTAGAGTTCCCATAATTGATTCAATTTTATTTTAGATTTCTTTATTTTTTCGGATTATTTATTGAACCTTTCATAATTGATTCAATTTTTTTAAATTTGAAGTTAATGTTTTAATTTTTTTGAATTTATTTTTCATACTTTCAGATTACAAACCAATTAGCATGTTTGGAAGAAGGACATTTGAAAAGTCTAAAAATCATCTGTACAGCTCTCGAACAAACACCTCTTCAACTAGATGAGATCTCCCTGATTTGCGAATCCAGAAAAATATCCTTCGATTGGCTTGGATTTCGGGATTGGATAATATCCTCGAATCCTCTCGTTCCCTTGGCAAAGCATCACATTGATGTTTTTCGGATTTCGTCTTGCACTTTGTCTGATGTCGACAAATTCATCGAAACCCTTCAAAAAAACCAAAAACAAAAAAATTGCAGGAAAATCTTCTTCGAGCAATGTCCGAAAGACAAGGAAAACGAAATCGAAGAACCAAAGAAGGATTTCAGAAAAGTTTTCGGATTTAATTTAAAAAAGGTGAGAAAAATCGATCTTTACAAAGAAGAAGACGAAGACAAAGACTCTGTAATTCCCTTGGATAAACTCGAAGTCGCCGGACATTGTAATTTTACGAATTTTAATTTTTTGAACAAAAAAGCTCAACAAGAATTCGAATACAGAGTTAAAACCAGAATTTTGGATCTGGAAGTTGATGTATCTAACTTGTATTTTATTTTTTGAGTTTTCTGTGCAAATAAAAACTTATTTTGTTTTAATCTTTGTAAAAATAAAAATTTATTGTATTTCTGCCCCTAATTTCCTACGAGAAATTGAGATTGACATTAATGCTAAATAATAAATTAAAATACGAAGGACGTGTCTTATATCGGGCATTCTGTAGTCAGAAGGAGGCTGTCTTACTAAAATAGAGCCTAAAGGTGTTTACTGTATTGACCTTTGTTCAATGCACTTTTTTTTCACCCAATAACCAATTAAAAAATTGAGGAAAAGAAAAAAGGGACACGGGATAGGGGGTAGGAGACCTAAGATAAAAGTCAGAGATAGGGGAGGGGATTCAGATTAGTGGATAAATGTCAATCTAGTATTCAGATGCCTTAAAGGCGGGGCTTCCGGCTTAGCACAGGCTGTTTCAACAGCTGAATCCTTTCTCCAAAAACTACAATTTTTATAAACTCGAAAAAAGCAAAATTTCAGTTGTTGAAATTTTCTAAAAATAAAGAACTAAAATTAAATATTCTTCTAAAATCCACTATGAGATCTATTATTTTATTTTTTCTAATCACTGTAGTATACTGTAGAGAAAACATCAACTTAGAATGTGTGTCGAAATTCGAGAACGTGATCAGGGAAAGCTGTCGGCCGAGCAGTCGTCCGGAATTCAACAGGCCTTGTTTCAAGGATGAAATCTACGAAGGTGATTTGCTTTATCCAAAATAGACCATATTCATCTATTCTTAATAACTAGAACCTTCCAGCTTAGAAACTTTTAGAATCAATACCAAAAGTAAAAATTCTGAAAGCTCCTAAGAATTCATTTCGAGGAATTTCCGTAACTATTTTCATGCTTGTTTTTCGCTAGAGGCAGTTTCCTAGAATTTTAAATCGTATCTACAACCACGGAAAATTGGTATAAATTATGACTCATTTTCATTCTTACAAAGCAGAATTTCCGACCAATGCTCTAACTACTAAATATTCTTTTCTTGAAAAATCCATCCAGAACCAAAATAAATTTTAAATCTTCCAGCTCATCCCAACATGACTTCTTATTCTCTTCTCCGCCACATCTCCCGCCAATGCTGCATCGATGCCTGCGCTTCAGACACCATCGTCGCAAAGTATTGTTGTGACAAAGATTCTTGTTTTAATTACTGTAAGAAAGACAAATCTTCCAATTTAACTAGAAGAAAACTTATCAATCGGAAAATTATGTTTAATTTCATGTTATAATAAAACTAAAACAACGACAATCTAGTTTCCTAAAACTTTCGGATTCACTTCAATCTCGTTTACCCTCAGAACCGTGAGTTCATGACTTAGCCCTGAAAAGCGAAATACATTAAAATCAGTTTAATCAATAAATGTAGTTAAATAAATTAATAGCTTTAATAAAACCTACATCTCATTGCTCGGACCTTTTTCCCCGAGACCCTGAGGTAATAAAGTTCGGGGGAAGTCGTTGTTTTCTCAACCACAGTAGCATAAACTTTGACAAGTTGAGGGTCCAAAGTCGGTCTTCCGAAAAGAGTGAAGTCCTTTCCTCCAACTAGCAAGACCTAAAAAACAAAAATCAACTTAATTTCCCGCAAAAAACAAACTTTTTCAAGTTGGATTTTCTGTCCGATATCAACAAAGGAATTATGATGAAGTTGAATCAAATCATTTTGGCTGACTTTAAACTGTCGATTATGAGCAAAAACAACCGCAAACAATCTGTTGTCCTCCTTCGATGTCAATGCTTCCTTGATTTTCTCCTTCACAAAAGACTGTCTTTCTGCAGTATCCACAACATGAGATTCTGAAATGTTCGAAGCTGTTGCTGCTGACGAAAGACATCTTCCAAAAACAGAAATAAAATTCGGAGACAATCTTGTCAGCATCTGGAATCCATATAAGAGCAAATGAAGGTACACAAATACAAATGACGAAAATTAAAAATAATCCCGAAGCGATTCAAACGCTTCTTTCAATAATTTCAAGTCCAAATAAAATCTATTGAAAATACCCGTAAAAAACTTAAAACAGAAATCACTTTTTCTTTCCAAAACAACTTTTACTAATTCCAACTTCATCGTAATGAATAGCTTCCGCTAATTTCGTGAAAGTTTTCTTTTCCTCGTCAGTGAGGAGATTATAAAGCTTATCCATTTGTTCATCATCATTTTCAAGAAGACTTCCTATGCCCGCTTTCATCAACTTCACATTAATGTCTTCTAAATCCTTACTATTGTAATCTTCCAAGCTTTTTTCTACAACTTTCGACAAATATTCTGGTTCCTCATCCGAATCAAACAAAACCTCTTCATCTTCGCCAACTTCGATTTGTGGATTTCGTTCTTCTTCTGTTTTCTTAGTATCTTCTTCCTTTATTTTCTCCATATAATCCTCGAACGACCTTGCTGATTTTAAATGTTCATCAATTTTCGATTCCTGAAACGATAAGAAATCAAAACTAAATCATAAAATCTCTACAGAAATTAGTATTTGCAAAACTCACTTCAATTTTTTCTTGAGTTTTCAACTCTATTTGCTCTTTATAAAACTTTTCCGAACAGAAATTATGTTCCCTACTTTTGTAGCACTTTAAAGAGCAATAAAACTTCGAGCATTTAGGACAACAATAAAGTTTCTTCGTAGTAAATAAACAAAATTGACAATTCGATGGTGCATCTACTGTAATGTCATCATCATCATACAGTTTCGACATCTAAAAACAATAATTTTCGAGAACAACATAAATTTAACAATGAAAAGTACAAAAAGGAATCGAACCTTTTTTATAATTCAGAAAAATTAAATAAAAATCTAAACCGGTTATTTTCCGATAGCACAGGGTTAATTTAACAAACTTAACAAAATATGCAGAGCAAAGAACTCAAAGTGATTCCTCGTCACTGTCGACCTCAAAATCGATGTCTTCCATGTCCTCTTCTTGTTCAGTAGCGTCTTCGTCACTGTCTTCCTCGATAACTTTCTTCACTATTATCTTCTCATTTTTGTGGACTCCATTGGACTTGGTTTTCTTGATTGGCAAAGAAATAACCTCTTCCTCCTCATCGTCCTCGGCTTCGTTATCGATGTACTCCACTTCCTCGTACATATCTTCCGAGATTTCATCGGAGTCTTCGTCCTCTGCACCTTCAAGATCCTCCATTTCTCCTTCATCCGAGTTATCGACTAATCCGGAGAAATCCATTTTGCCCTTTGTTTTCGATTCAATTCTAGCGCTGTTTTTAATCTTAAAATTCAGAACTTGGTCACAATCTTCCCTGACGTCGTCCATTTTTCTCACACAAAGATAGCTGTCTTCACCGCTGAAGTACACATAGCCGTGAGTTTTTCTGTCAGGAAAAGCAAAAAGATCGATTCCAATTCTTCTGGTTCCGTAACGACGAGTCCACATGTGACGGGCAGTGTCTAGAAGAGTGATGTAGGGAGCGTCTACGTAGCTGATTCCAAAGAGGTCAGGATGCTCGTGGGTAGAGAGATTCAGGGCAGCCGCGGGCATCTTATTCGCGAAAGCCGGTCCTGTTTTAAGAATCGGTCCGGAGTCCAAGTCGTAGGAATGGAAGACGTACACCGATTCATAGGTGCAAACGACGGTTTTTTTGGAGCTGGAAAAGAAAAAAATAAAACAAAAAATTAAGAGAATTTGATATCAAAACACAACTTCTCCGTATATATTTAATATGATACAGTTGTTAGAAAAGTTATTTGAAAGGATAAACTCACAACGGACAGATGCAGACGTCTCTCGGCAGCCCCTCAAGGACGCCGTACTCGGATTTCTTGGAATTCTTATTTCTGAAGTCATTCAAAACAATGAATCCATCGTCCGCAACAGTGACACATCCCCACCAATCAGCCGCTCTGATGACATTGACGGAATTCGAGTGATTTTCCAACTTGATGGCCGGCTGGATGCTGTTCGCTCGGGTATCATAGCCGTAAAGCTGAAAAAAATAAATTCCATATATCGAATTTGATGGAAATGGAGCAACAGACCTTTCCGGAATCGAAGCCAACGAGAACATCAATACCTATGTGATTCTTGCTGCCGTTGACGACCGGCTGGCCGATGGAGAACGCGTCTTCGTCGAACTTGTATCTTCTTTTCAGATTCAATTCAGCATCGAAAATTCTCATCTCCCTCTCTGAAGTGATGCAGCATACCTGTTCACCATCAGGGGAAAAAGTGAGGTCCTTCGCGAAGTTCCCGATCCCTATGGAACGCGTTTGATAAATTTCGTTCTTCTTCGTCTCATGTTCCAAAAACGTGATCGAGTCCCCTATTCCCACTGCCAACAGATTCGGTTTCTTCGGGTGGATGGAGACACCGGTAATGAGATCATCAAGGTTGATATCCATCGATGAGGAATAAAAATAGATGAAAAAATAGAATAAAAACCCGAGAGAAAATAAGGAGTGCAAAATTTCGTAAAATTTTTCTCTTCGGGAGTTCGTGACACAACGCCAAGAAGATTTCGTTTTTGGGACACTGTTATTTTCTTTTTGATAAAATAAATAGAAATTTTTTTAATCTGCTAAAACTTTTCAAGATTCAATGAAGGATGTTTTTGAGTAAATATTTAAAACTAGTTTCTAAATTTCCCAGTTCATGTTGAAGTCATAACAATGTTTATTTCTTTTTTATTAGTACGACATATATTTAATAACTTTATTACCTGGGCTCATTAATAATTATTATATTGAAAACTGAAGTTTCAGCACCACAACAATCTACCCATAGTAGAAAGTGTTTTTCTTGTGGACGTTGACTCCCGTTCCATCATAGTAATCCGTGAAGTCAGGTCCCGCGATGGTGTGTTGAGTACAAGAAACCGAAGTGAAAGAAACCAGTTTTCCAGTAGCATCTGTGACTTGGTATCCACTAGTTGTACAAGTAATTGTGACAGTGGCCCTGTTACTACCTGTGGCAGAGGCGACTACAGTATTTCCATTGAGGAACTGGAGGATGACTTGGTCCACTTGCATTCCTCTAGCGGCTGAACAGACGATTTCTGCAGTTTTCGGACATTGTCCTCTTTGGATTCGTCGAAGAACAGCACATTCATCCAAATTGCCTCCAGCAGTGCCAGCAGGAGCAGGGACTCTGGGGGGATTTCCGGTCGAGAGGGGGGCGCAGCACACTAAAAACGATTCCGTCAAATATACAAAAGGATAAATCAGGGGGTTTTAATTTTCCGTCTTTGCGATTTAGTTTCCATATCGAAATTTATTTTTTATGTCGAGATAGGAAAGTAGTTTCACCTGGAGATTGATCTTTTGTATCAATTCCCCTGGTGTTATGGATTCGAATATAAAAACTTACGTGGTGTAGTAGTCGTGGGGGTCGTCGTCGTGAAACAGGTCTGTCCTACGTTCACATTCGCCAAGAGAAGCAACGTTACTAAAGCCGACATTCTGAGTGAAATGAAAACAAAAGTGAATCCCGAATAAGGTTTCTCTTTCTCGAGAAAAACGCCCTAATTATGGATGAAGTTACCGAGACAATCTGGGTCATCCACGACCGCTACCTGTCAGTGATCTTGTGCGATGCTTTTCACTTTCTCGATAAAAGGATGCATCCATGGCAGCGAAAGTTTCAAGAAGAGTCCCTCCGGCAGGATACCAAAATGGAAAGTGGACCAATTTCATTTGAGATTAATTGCTCTACGAACTTTTTTCTTTAAAGATAATTATAGTGATAATTTTTTTACTTTGATTTTTATTGGATTTCTTTACAAAAGAATTAAATCATTATTAAGTATTAATTTAAAGATAAAAAAGCAGTTTTTTAAGCTTAAAAAAATAAATAGTTGAAGAAAATCTTTTGGTGTACGGTAGGTTATGAGATCACACAACTCTTCGAAACCGGGCCATTTTTCTCGGCGAGATCTTGTTCCATGCCCTCCTGGAGCTCCTCATATCCGTCAATGCTATTAACGTTTTCATCTGAAAATTGGAACTAACCTAATTCAGAATCCAAAAATAAACTCTTCACCTCTATCTCTCTTTATAATCTCCCAGATGGATTTCTTGTAACTTTTCGTCAGGAAGTACGTCATCATGTCCCCTTTTCCTTTTATCTGGACAGTACCTCTACAGGCAAACTCGAATCTCCCGGTAGTCTGGGCAGCTTTGAAAGCGGAGACACTGCAGTGGATTCTGCCAGGGGGCGAGTGTGACTCCATCCGGCTGGCCGTGTTCACGGTATCTCCAAAGAGACAATATCTCGGCATCTTTGCTCCGACGACTCCCGCCACAATCGGTCCCGAGTGGATTCCCGTTCTGACGATGAGGGGTTTGTTGGAAACAGGATCGAGGACAGTTCTTCCTTCCCATATCATTCCCAATGCAACGTGGCAAATTTTCTCACAGTGGTTTTCGCTTGTTTCAGGAATACCCCCTACAGTCATATAGGAGTCCCCCACAGTCTCCACTTTGTAGGCGTCATGAAGAGTCACGAGACGATCGAACTTCGTGAACAAGTCATTCAACAAGTGAACGACATCCTTCGGCTTGCAATGGGGGACAATGAGTTGGAAATTCGGGACGTCGCTGAACATGACTGTGGCTTCCTCGTACTCCCTGGCATCCACAGAAGCTCCGTTGATGAGTTGGTTAGCGACAGTCGCAGGGAGCATTTCTTTGAGAAGAATGTCAGTTTTCGCTTTTTCCTCTTCGAGATCACGAGCAAGTTGTTCGAGTTGTTCGTTGTTTGCTTCCAATTGAAGACTGAAAAATGGAAATGACTTAATTTATGAAATTTTATCAAAATATTAATGTATTAGAAATGTCCTTTATCGTTGGTTTTAAATAAGCGAAAATTACTGATTATTTTGTCTTCAAGGTACTTTTTCCTTATTTTTTGTCGTTCCTATCTAAGAGCTTCACTCACTTGACTTCGACATCACTCAATCTCTGCTGATTCAAGAGAATCAAATCTCTTGTAGAGTCATGGAGGGGCATCGCACTCAGCCTCATTCCGAATTGGAGCAACTCTGGGATGCTCGTGACGTAAGGGGAACAGAGGTAAATCAAGTGTTGCTTGTCGTCCAGCAACAGCATCTGGCCTTTCAATTTCAGATGTTGTCCACTGGATAAACTGTCTTGACTTATCTCCGAGTTATAAGTTCTGAAACAAATTTCGGAAAAAAAGTTGAAAACTACAAACAGACGCTTCTGATCCCCGGTGACTCTGTTTTTTGACATCCATAGGGGTGTTTCGGACTTGTAGGACAAAGACAGCGTTGATGAAGTTGCAGATGTTTTCGAAATCTAAGGGCACCTGAGGACGATTGATTTCGAAAATTCGGATGAGAGGTGTTCCAGGCTCCAAGAGGTCCCGAGATATATGTTGACTAGAAATAATTTTAAAAGATTAGGAAAAATAATACGAAACTTACTAGAGATCTTTCCCGACTTGAACGACTTTACAATCTCTGTCGACGATGATATGGTAGGGAAAAGCAGTACAAAAATCCGCTTGGGTGATTCTCAATTCTCCAGAATCCAAATCCGAAGGCGAGATGGGGGAGGGATTGACAACTATAGTACCATCAGCCCTGGTTCCCATCAGCTAAAGAATTTTACTATTGTAAAAAGTTGAAATAGAGTTTGTTGTAAAAATATTTCGTAATCAATTTCGAAAAAATTAGGCATCAAACTTCAAAACACTAATCTCATGATTTTCACCTAACCAGTGATATGAGGATTATCATATGAAAGTACTTGTGCTGTAATGCTAATAACCTAAAAAACCAAGGTTTGCTAATTTTCCACTTGTTTGAACATATTCTCCGAAGAAACAGCAATCGTAAATCTTTTTTCAAAAGTATTTGAATTTCTTTTAATTTTAGATATCTTGTCTTTTTCTTCCTTTCAATTTTTTGCAATTCCTTCCAAACTGTACCTTGATGTTGAATATCACGTGTTCTTCAACCCTTTCTCCGCTCGACATTTGTACACTTCTCTGGGTTCTCCCGGTGATAGTCATGTTTATCTCCAAATTGAAAACTCTCTTAGCTACTTCCCTCACGACGCCCTTTACAATCGGATAAAGTCCAGGACGAGAAGTGAAGTAATGCAAGATGATGGAACTGTCCTCTCCTTCTTCGCATCTGAAGGACGGACCTTTCAAATTCGCCTTGTAGACGACGTGGTCGATGAAGTAGTGGAGGGAGTCCAAGTTGTCAAGGAATCCCTTGAGGTTGGGGCTCATGGCACGGAGAAGTTCGTCCCATCCGATCTCCATGGTGTACTCGATGAGGAAAGCACCGTACATTTCCCATACTTGTTCTCGAGGTATTTCTGAAATTAAAAAATTGACTCCGAAATAGTAAGTAAATTTCGAAATCATACAAGGATACAAAATCACATGAAAATAACGGTGGTGTGAAGATATTGACATTATGGAAAAAAATTATGAAGTGACACTAAAAAATAATGACATCGCGAGAGACAATGATGAAGGTGCACCAAAACACAGCGTAACCGAAGAAAGATAGTGAGGTTATACTCAAAAGAAACGACATTACATAAAAATCCTGGTATTATACTAAAAAACAGGAAATTGTGCAAAAACTATTATTTTTTCATTAATTCCAAGAACTTTCACTTTAAAACTTACTTGCTAACGCGGATACACTATCAACCAAAGCATATGTGTCGTTATCTGGATAATAGTGATTCACAATATTTTCCTTCCCACTTTCAAATCCAGTTCTTTGTAATACATTCGTCCAAAACTCGTCTCCGTACCTTCTGATCATCATCTGGTGGATACTTTCGTGGATGAATCCGAACTAGAAAAATTACATTTTTAGAAATCCGTCTATGTGCAACATGCGTCTTTGTGCCGCAAACTGCAGGATTAGGAAATTTATTCCGCAGTCTGCGATTTTCCTCTGAAAACTGTGGAAATCAAGACTTACCATTTTGGATGATTTCTGGAAGATCTGAGAGAATTGTTTTTAAAAGAGATCCGGGAACTAAAAAAAACTCCACTTTGACGGATAAAGTGGATTTAAAAATTTCAAAATATCCAGTCTTCATGTCATTGCGTGCCAAAGTTCCATCTCTTTTCATACTGTAATCTTCGTTTTCAAGAACTATTAAGCTAATTTATTCAGTTTTCATATTTTATTGCATGCTTTAGGACATCTTTCGAAAAATTTTCTCGTAATGACTTTTCGTGGATTTGTCCATGTTTTTCGTTGACAAACCACTCCGATTCAAAGTTGACTTTTCCGAATTTCGGTAGTGGTTGTAAAACATGGACACTTAATCAAAAGCAAATTGAAGAAAATTAAACTGTTTGAAGGGTCGAGAGATTAAAATTTGAAGATTATAATTGAGATAAGATTGAACGTCACAACTGATAATCCATAATAAAGTATGATATGCGATGTTTCGGCTTTGAACATTGGTTAATGAGGGAGGATGAAAGCAGAAAGGAGGGAAGGAGGTTTCGGGAGGAACGGTAATTGCCAATCTGTCTGAGGCCGCAAAATTGATTGTATAGGAAATAATTTTAGGAAATTCAGCCTCACTAATGAAAGTTAACTTTGAAGTTATAGATCAATATGATAAACTCTTATATAGGCTAATATGATAGACTTATGTAGCTGATTGCTTGGAATATTGCTAATTTTATTTAATCGTATATTTTCGTGCTTTAGTAGTCAAAATATTATTGACTTCAATTAAAGATAGGTCTCTATGCATAAATACTTTCTTAGTTATAATATTTCTGTTTTTGTTTAGTCATTCATTTATATGCATAACTTCTTAGGTACAGTATTTTTATTTTTATTTGATTATCCACACACATAGTTCCATGGTTTCACTAAGGGTTCTGAAACACGTTTTCTCCTTTTAATAACTTCCTAATTCTCAAACGCCTTAAAATTTCCAGATCCAAACCTGAACAAAAATCATTTTTAGTTTTTTTTACATCGGAAGTAATAAAAAATAAAAAAATAGTTTTTTGAACTCTAGCCTTCAAATTCCCCCTTTCAATCGATTTTGAGGATTGATCAATTTATCTGATTTCTGTTCATTTCAATTTTTATCAGTAAAAAATGAGCATTATTTTATTTATTGGAAAAAAATTGTTCTTCATTATCTTACTGTAAAATAAATATTTTTCAAAGTAGATTTCTTCAAGTTTTGAATTCACGTGAAAAGAAAAATCAGGTGTTTGATTTTCGAGTATTCTTTGGACAACTTACCTTTTTTGTACACCTAAGGAAATAAAAAAGTTGATATCTGTCAAGAGACGTCTAAATTTGCTTTTTGACAAATTTAAAAACGGGTTTGGAGGACTTCCTTTTCGTATAAATATCACTTATATTAACTTACAGATTTTCGGAATCCTTCAAAAGTTTTAGGAATTTCTTTAAACATTTAAAAACCTATTTTCAAGAATTTTTGAGATTTAATTTCCAAAGAAATAAATTTCTTAACTTTGAATATTTAGTTAGATCTCGACATAATCGTTTTAAAATCTAGATTAGTTTGTTGTAGTTAAATTAAGTTGTTTTTCTTTTCAGAATAATGAACGTCGACTTTGATTTTTCGAACTCTGAGGACGGCGAAGTCATTTCGGAGATAACCTACCATTCCGTCTTCGATTTTCTCTCAAGGCGGAAATTTCCAATCGGACTTCTGACTATCAAAAACGCTCAAATCAACAGAAAGTTTCTCCAGAAATGGAGAAAATCCACAGATGGTTTCAGAACTACAGTGATCCACGTGACGTTCGAAGAGTGTGATTTCAGGGAACTAGAGCCTCTGGAAATCTGCAACTTTCTGTTCCGGTACATTCGGTGCATCTCTATGAAGATCGAAGGGAAAGTGGATTTTTTCTTGAAGGAATTATTGATCGACGAAAGGATCACGAGATTGCACAACGTCAGGATCTACAGTAGGAGGAAGATTCAACTGGAAGATGACATTGTTTTGAGAAGACTTTTCGAACCGGGAGAACTTGTTTTTATGGAATTGAGGAAAATCAGATTGAGTCCCGAATTCGTGAATAAACTCATCCAAGTAAGTTTTTTGGAAGATATCAAATATTGGAACGCCAACACGAAAAGGAAATCGAAAAAATTTCGTTCTTTGTTCGCACAGCTGTATTCGGAAAAAACTGCGTGTGCATTTGAGAATTTTTTTTATAAAAAAACTGATAATTCCTAAAAGTGCAAACATATGAACGTTGAAAGTTAATTTTTCTGTTTCCAGAAATTCCGAGAATCAACTCGGTCGGTCCATTGCATCAGTAGATTGTGTCTTGGAGGAGACATCCCTTGGCCGCTTCACCAACTCAACTTCAGCAAAGAAAAAGTTCAAACGGGAGATCGGGATAAATACAAGTTCCAAAACAGATTTGGGTACTACACTCTCAATGTAGAATACGGTAACAATGAATTGGATATGAGGATCGATGAGTGTTTTTGACCTATCCTTCATATCCTTGTAGATAAACGGAATGTATATTTTTAGATTGTTAAATAAATTTGTTTTCCAGTCTTATGTTGTACAAGAACAAAATTCCTATAAAATAACGGACTTAAAACATTTTGAGCAAAATTCTTTGTGATTGATTGTATTGTCTCTTTTTATCACACATTAAATAAAGTATTTGTGTCTAATTTGGTACAAAACAGTCTACAAAGTTATCCAGAAATGTCGTATTGATAGTTGCAAAAGTCCGGATCCTCCCACATGTAAGGAATTGACCGGTTGGTGAATTGCGAAAGAGAACAACCTTGTTCGCAACCTGTGATAATGGGAGTGATGTCCTGGAAAAGTGTGGCGTTGCGACGGAGATAGAGGACCTGAATCAGTTGCAATAATTAGATACGATTTACATAATTCCTTAATTAGTGTCTTGATTGATGATTTCTTAAACAGAAATAGTTAAAAATACAAATAAGCACACAAAATCGTAGCCATTATCAGTATGTTATTAAAGTGTTACTAGCATGCTACTGTTTTGTGCAGATTGCCCGACGACTGCAAATTATAAAGGAAAGAACAGAATTGTTACAATTTCATGAAAATGTCATTTGAAATAAAAGTAACTTTGACAGCAGTAATGTCAAAAGTAAAGTAATAGTTATCGAGTTTTCAGTGACGCAATTACCACACAAAAAGTACAATTTTTCCATGAGTAACATATAATTAAAATTTCAGCTTAAAAAAGACGTTAAAGTTTTTACCTTCACATCAGTGTTGTTGTTAATATCTACCCACAATTCTACGCATATTGTAGATGATGGGAGAATCGGGTTGTCACTATTTATATCGCTACGTTGGATCCCGAAAGTCGAAAACAAGGATAACAACGTTGTGTCGTGACCCGAATAGGAGTAATATTTCAATTGTCTTATCCACGAAGAAGTGCTCGAATTTAAGTAATTTTCGAGTTTTTCGTTCATCCTGTTCACAATTTCCGTCAAAATTGGACCTCCAGAACCTTTCGCAAGTTCTTCCTTGAGGGTGATGTTTTTGTAGTCCTCGACCCCCATCCCGACACTTCTAGAGAATACGGTGGACCAGAATTGAATAGCTTCCGAGAGCGAAGCCCTCCCCCAGTCCGTCATCTGGAGCCCCATGGCATCTTCAGAAGAAAGAGCATCCACGATTGTACCCTTCCCGTCCAAAGTAGAAGTATCTAAACCACTTTTGTTTGCGAGGATTTCGAAGAACTCGGTGTAATTATCTATCAGTCCCAGATATCCGGGAGTCTCCATACTGAGATTTTGGAGCTGGGCCTGGACCGGACAGGCATTCTGGTTAAAGATCTGGAAATATTTTGTCAAAAATTCATCATTAGGATTTTCCGGGATCCAAGAAAGTTTTTAAATTTAGGGAATTTTTGTAGTACTTTGAAAATTCATCTTCAGACAATTTTGTAATAACTATCTTCTCATTTCTCAAAACTCACGGTATCAGTATCATACGGTACAGTATGAACAGGAACCGGGATGAGTCCTCTGGGCCACCGAGTATTCCCCGGATAATCTTTCCCTTCTGTTGCCGAGGGAGAGTAAAATCCATAAAAGTTACAAATCGCACTCAAAATAGTCCTGTTGTAATCCGAAGATCTGACGTGGATCTCGCTAATGTCCGGGGTTCTAGACATAAAGTTCATCCCAGTTACGTATCTTTGTCTAAGTTGTCCACCCAAGATGAATTGTTCCGCCATTCCTAGCTGGAAACAAGAGGTTCATGAGGTAGAGTAAAGAAGTAGTAGAAGGTTGTGACGTAGAGTAAAGAGATAGGTACGAGGTTAAAAAGAGTCAAGGGAGTTGCTAGATGAAGTAAGAAACAAGAGAAAAAAATTACGAGATTACCTAAAATTAACTTACCGCGAGAAGTTCGCCGTAACCAGGATAGAATGTTGTTTCGTTGTAAACTGAATTCGGATAAGTGCCATGAGGAGCTCGGGTTCCGTGTCTCCAAATCTGAAAAATGCCCAAACTTCTTATAACTAAATAATACCATAAAATAAGAAGTTTCATCACAGTAATCCTTCATATTTTTGTGTCAACATCCGGACTTCTTAAGATATCCGTAACTAATCGGCTCCAAAGGGGAAGCCTAAATCCTTCAAGAACACCTACAGTATGCAGAAAGAGCAGCTTCCCCGTTGTGGGATCATATTCCTCAGTTCCATTTTGTCCATCCACAGTAACAGTATTGAGGAAATACAAAAATCCTAAAAAAATGAATCTATTCATCTTCGACATTTTCCCAAGGGAAAGATAATTTTAAAAAACTCTTGAGAAAATTAAATAGTACGAAGTAAAACTTTTTAGAGTTGCTGTGGAAACCTTTTTAAAAAAACATATAGGCCACAACTTTAAATATCAAAGCTAATCCATCAATCTGTAAAACTGCACGTGCACAATTTTCGTTCAAGATTATAAAAAAGTAATTTAAAAGTTTTTTTTAGTCCTGAGAGAAGGGTTTATTGCAATTTTATATGTAATTTTATATATAAAATAATATCTGCCCTTCAGAAACTACGCTTGACTTAATCGATATACAAAATTACACGTGCGTAATTTCCGCTCGTAACCGTAGAAAAGTAATTTGAAACTCTCTTTTCAACCTTGAGAATTTATGTCTAATTCCTCGTACTAGTTAACATTCATACTTTAAGAAGTATATATTATTCGGTCTACATATAAATTTTCAAGTTTAATTTTCCCCTTGAGACCAAAAAATATTTTTGAACTTGTTCTTTAGCACTACATGGACATTATCTTTTTTGTTCCTTATATTAATCACTTGTTTTTCATCTTCTATTGTGTACTTTTTATTTTATATTTTTTAAAGGCGATTTTTATTTTATTCCTTGAGGGAAATCCTAAGTGACGGAAACGGAAGTTTTCGGTGAGATTTACTTTTTTACAACCAACCGTTAATTGAGTACTTTATGAAAATGGAAAAAATTCATTAAAATTTTCTGTATTCACGTAGAGTTCTTGTTTTCGAGTAATTATTTTTTCTCATAAGATTACGTTTATGCTAGAAGCTTCTTTCGAAGAAGGTAGGTCTTGAGGAGAAAATATTTTGTGAATTTCGAGCAGGTGTTTCTGTGTCTCGTGGTATTTGATCACATTATGTTGAAAAAACTGAAAGTATTTACTGCTATGAACGTTATTTTGAGAAGAATTTCACAAATTTCCTAAGAATTCGTGAAATATTCAGTATCATATTGCTTCTGTAGTCATATCAAAACTAGAAGTGTTTATTTTTACTATCTTCATTTTCAAGAGAAATTTCCAGGAGTTTTGTATCGAAACAGAATTCGTATTTACGTTGTGAGAGTTATTTTAATCATAACGTGGAAATTTTAAATGTTTATTTTTACGGAATAGTCTGGAATGAAATTCCAGGATTTTTGGAAGCCTCTAGGATTTGTTTTAGAAAGGCTATTTCCACAGTGAAAGTCAAAAATGCTCAATTTCTTTCTATTTTCCTGGAAAAAATAATAAAAATAATTTGTTTTTAGTTCTGCACCTGGACAACTATCCAAACGTCCCCACGAAGATAAATAAAAAATCACAGGAATAATTATATTTCGAAAAACCACACGTATTTGTATGTATCTAACATTTTCGTGATTGCCTTTCAATTTTTATTTTACCTTTGACGTCAAAAATCCCAGAAAATTACAATCATTTGCCAAAATACTTAGATATTAAATGAAATTCATTTGAAAATGTTATAGAATATAAGGAAATCCTCTTTAAGGATACAGTAGAATTGAAGAATTGTTTTGAAAATATCACAAAAAAGTCAAGGACGTTTCTTAAAAAATGATTGTTGGTTGTTTTGAGTTTCGAACAAGGTCGAGAGGGTTTCAAGAGCCAGACCTCTTAGGTAGTTCTTCATTTCACCTTTAATAATATTCTTCAAAATATACTGGAATTTTTTGTATATTTTTAGATTGTTAAAATTTCTAGAAAGTTCCGGGAAACTCGTGTCGAGACAATTCTGCAAGGTATTTATTTTTAGTTCTTGTGAAATGATGATTTCGAAAATGCCATTGAAAATAGATGGTTCCAGGATTTGTTAGATTTCTGGAAATCCATGTTGAGAAAACTCCATAAGGATAATTCTTTAGAGTTTTGTAGTATGTCTGCGGACCCTCGATTATGTATTTAACTATTACTTACTTTTATCTTTCAGAAATTCCTTGTAATTTTGCGGATTCATGGAAAGACAGTAATCCTCGGAAAAGTCTCGTGGCATTTTAGTTTCTGAAAATTATTAGACTTGTTTTTAACTTACAAGACCCCATGCAAAATCAAAGGCAATTTCTATTTACCTACTTTTGAACCCATTAGTCCTCTTACAATAATCATAAATTCGTACTGCGTATTTTCAAAAGTACAAAATTGATTAATTTTATTTCATCTGTCGTAAAATTCCGAATCCATAAATTTCATTAAATTTAATTTTCTAATGTTTGGTTCTTGTATTCTTAAACTTTTTAAAGCCCAATTATCCTTAATTTTCTTTTATCTTGTTTATATTTTTAAAATTTTATTTTCGAACTTTTTGAACTCCATATTTGATAGATAATAAGTAGCTAAATTATTATTTTGTTTTCATGTAAAATCTAACTTAATTTGAAAAACGCTTTGACTGCCTTTTGGACTTCAAACAAGATTTAGTTTCCTTCAATTTTTGGGTCCCCATTTTCTGTCCATTCTTCACGTGAGAGGTCTCAACAGGACAAACACAAAGTTACACTTTTTCATTCAGTCAATCTCGACTTTTATCGAGCGGTTCATGTAGAATTATTATCCTCCGCACATCTCTGAGTTATTGTCCTTCACGAACTTGAGAACCATCATTTTATGTTTGAGAATTATTACTCTCTATAAATTTAAAAACTTGCCTTTCGGAAATTCTAGAATTATTATTTTTTATAAATTTCGAAATTACTATCCTTCGCAAATTTCAGATTCTTCCAGAATCCAGTACTTTTCTGAAACCAACTTCCAGGGGCAAAAATCCTTGGAATTTCTGATATTTTGGAAATTCTTCTCGTAATCATTTCATGGAAATCTATATTTAGTGTGTAACAGTATGGCTAAAAATGGGTCGTGTACCGGAAGTACGAAATTTGTATCTTTCTCACTTGGAAGTTTTGAAGGTTTGAAAGCTTTAAAATTCTGTTGACGAAATTTCGACAATATTTTTATCGATCACTTTTGCAACGCTATGATTAAAAGAAGCGACTCCTAACGAAAATATAAAATTTGTATCCTCTTCCGTTCGACAGTCACAATTGTCCAGGAAACCTGGAAGATTTGTCCCGCCGATATTTCGTGAGAACTGATGCTTATATTTTGTAGCAATGTTATTAAAAGTTATCTATATTTAATCTATATTTAAAATACAAGATCTGAGATTTCCGGAAGTTTAGAAATCTTGGAAATCCGTGTCGAGATGATTTCGTGAAATATTTTTTAGTAAAAAATTTTGATTGACGGCTAGTATTTAAAGTTCAAGAATTTCCTAAGATATTGTAAAAAACTCGTGTCGAGACGATTTCGTGGAACTTGTGTTTTTTGTTTTAGTAAAAAATGTTGGATTGACACCCGGAATTCAAAAGTTCCAGGTTTCCCAAAAATACTTTTAGAAATTCGTGTCGAGATTATTCTTTAATAGTGTCATTGCTAGATCTTACTATAATATCATATTTCCAGATGGAGGAAAAACCACTCATTGTAAATATTAAACAAGAACAAGAGTGAGTTTTAAAGGTTTTCTATTTACTTAACAACTAGAGTGTTGTTATTTGTTTGAAAATTTGGATTTTCGGGTTTGTTTGAAAGTTGAAATATTTATATTTACTTGAAAGTTAAAACTGCTTATTCGTCTAATGATTGAGATGTTGTATTTATCCAAAAACTAATTTATTTAAACTTATTTGAAAGCTGAATTATTTGTGCTTAGAGTATTCTTCTCTCAAAGCTGTGAATTTTGGAGATATGATAATTAAAATGCTGTATTTTAGTAGTCCTTCAGATTGGACTCCAACTTCTTCGAATGACGACAGTGCGAGTTCCACAACGTCGAGTTCTCCTGTACTAATCTCACGGTCTGCTGCTCCGAAGAATTGTATTGTGTGCAATGCCCCTACAAACTGTTATCATTACGGTATGTTGTTTTTTTCGAAAAATTAATCTTTCACGTGGAAAACACGTGAGGATTATCTTTTGTCGGTGTTCCGAGAACATCTGATTATAATAATTGTTTTTGATATCCTAAAGATATTCTGCCATATCTGTTATTTTACCTTTGGTATTTCGAGAATGCTTTCCCAAGGCTGTTATTTTACTTTTGGCATTCAGGGGACAGCTTGCGAAATAGGTTTACATATTTGAAAGTTCTCCCCGAACTTAATCTTTTTTGCGAAAATGGATTACCATATCCTAACCTTTTTATTATCAATGTTCGGAAATACTCTTGCGAACGTGCTATTTGAGAGATTCCTAAATTTTTAAACTGATTCATATTCCGAAAGATTATCATTTAGTAATACACCCCTGCAAACTATAGTCTACATATCTTTAATCCGTACATCCGCTTCCCTGTAATCTCCCTTGAAATAATTCTGTGCTTATCTAAATTGTCCTGTTATTTAAATAAGTCTCTGACGTCAGTACTGTGCATTGATATCAGTCAACATGAGTTTGTTCACTACAATTGGGCATTTCTCGCGCCGGTAGTTGTGATCACTGCTGCGTCTTAGAATCATATTATTATAAAATTTAGAAATGCACAGAAGAAAGCTTCAATAACATATTAGAAACAATTTAATAATACATTCTATTAGTACGTTAGTGTACGAGCAACGGTTTAGCGATACCTTGTATTAACTATTTACTGTACGAGGAACAATACATTGATACGTTATATTAATATAATGGTGTATGAAAAATAGTATATTGATACGCTATATTGATATATTAATGTATGGCAAATAACACACTAGGTGCACTGGAAACATTTTAATATACATATATTATATCATATGCATTAATATGCACGTGTAGATATCGTCACAAAGTTGCATTGAAATGGGTTTTCGGAGGTTTCCAGAAGTTTCCATGGAACTCTATTTTCGAAAATTTTGCAGAAAAAACAAATCACAAGCACTTTTTGAACATAGGGGGATTTCTTTTTACGTAATTTTTCAAAAGAACGAAAAATAAAATACCGTGTAATCGTGGACTACAGAATGCCAAATGATATTTATGAGAAAGAAAAAAATAAAATAAAAAGCTCAAAAACCTTTTGAGAAAATGTAAAATCGAAAACCATCTGAGTAGAAAAATATACTATAATTTAAATAAAATTTTAGTTGGTTTATAAAATTGGAGTTTTTCTATACAAATTGGATAAATATAGTTTGAGCTTTTTAAATTCCGAAATATTTTAACGATTATATATATTCCTTGTTTTTAGATGTACCAGCTTGTTCGGGATGCAAAACTTTCTTCAGAAGATCTATTATTTATAATAAAAACTATATTTGTAAGGGAAACAATGGATGTGATCCTTTTTCCGGAAATCGCTGTAAATCCTGTCGACTCAACAGGTGTCTCTTTGTTGGGATGAATCCCCTTGCAATAAATTACCCCGAAGGTTCTGACATGGAAGGAATTCTAAAGAATTTGAACAACAGAAAACGACTTCTTTTTTCTTCTCAAGATTCGCCCTTGCCAGTGAAAACTTTGGCGACGAACTTCAACGAAAAAAAGCTGATCGATTGTTTAACTTACGTGGACTACAAAGTGATGAGGCTAAGGTCGACAGAATACAATCCAGTGCATTTATTTAATTTTGATATTTCTGATTTATTGAAGCGGTCTCACAATGATCTCGGCGATGTTGACAAATACAAGCTCATCACTTTTGATTCTCATTATCACGAAAAGAACGAAAATTTCGAAATAGGAAATCTCAAAATGTGGTTTTTCGTGGACATGATTCTTGCCGTGGAACAGATGAGGTTGTTGCCGGTGATGGAGAAGCTGACGGAAGAGGACAAGGTAGAGTTTTCAACTTTAAATTACAAGAAAATTTATCTTTAAAAAACAAAATTTTCTTTTATATCATTTCCACCTAATCCCATTATCTTTCAGGAAACCGTCTTCAAGCACACTGCTATCACAATTACATACTTTATCGAGTGTTATTATTCTTACATAAAAAATTGGAAAACTATTGTCTGCCCTGATGGATTAATCCCGATCAAAGTAGATAAACACATGCAGCAAATCCATGTTGATCTCTTCGTGAGAGTTATGGAACCCTTCTTCAGAGTGAATCCGACTAAGGAAGAATACTCCTTGACGAAAGCCATCATTGTGTGCAATCCAGGTTTGTCAGAGTTATTCATTTTTATAAAAAAATTACGAAACGGCCCTAACACGAATTTCTGAAACTTTCTATTGTATTCTGGAATCTTCTAATAAGTACTATATTACTAACTGAATAATTCCACTTCCAGACATCCCAGGGATCTCCTCCGATGGCCAGACAATTCTGGCCGAACACCGTCGTCAATATGTCTCGGCCATGTTGCTCCACGAACAACTAACCCACGGAACGACTTCTGGAGCCAACAGGTTTTCCCAGCTTCTGTTTCTCATCGAGTCCATGATTCACTTCACTGCGAAACAGAGAGAATTCCACAGGATGCATCAGATCAAAGTAGTCTTGCAGAAGAAAGTCCCATATCCTCAGATGCCCACTTTCAAGATTTGCTCACAACTTTGTATCTAATGGTGTTGCCTTGGGTGGGGTGATAATCAGTTTGTTGATCTCACGAGATAAATATCGATTTGAATATGAAGTTTTGGAAGTCATTAAGGGTGAGGGCAGGTGGATAAGTGAAAAGAACTTTTGTTGTAGATAAGGAAACCATAAAATTGTGTCTAGAAATAACGCAGCGAAAATTTAATTTGTGATAAATCGTGTCCCGGAAACTGGCTATTATGAGAAAAACTTTTAGGCAATGTCACGTACGAATATTATATTGTCCGCCATCAATTAATTCCATTTAAATTAATCCAAATTCTTTTTATTACTTTGCAGTAACAAAATTTCAGGGAGATTAGTTATTTCATCTCTTCAAATTTCTGGATCTATACTTTTCCTAGTTGAATTCACTAAATTCTTCATGAACAGCTTTGAAGAGATGTTCGTATCAAGAATCTGCTTCTTTCGAAAGTTGATGCTGAAAATGATTCTTTTGTTGAAAAATTGATACATCTTTCATAGGTCGACTAGATTTTAGCTCTTGTAGATTATTCGAAAAAACCCTAATGATAAAGAGTAAGCAAACTTACGAAATATGATTCGTTCAGTCCAAGGCTCTGGACTTCAGTCGATCAAATTCTATTTCCAAATCCTTGAAAAACACATCATGCTTAATTCTATAAGCAAAACCGATCGCTTTGTCCTTAATTTTCTTTCCATCGTAGATGAGGTGGGATATTCCAAAGGGGATTTTATCTCTTCTATTGCTGGAAAAACAATTAATGTTCGTGATAAAATTGGAACTTACGTGACGAAGGGACATCCACCAAGAAGAGTTATAGCTTCTTCGACATCTTCGGCAATCTTTTCGTCGTTGACAATCACAACCATGATCCGTCCATCGAAGGGCATCCGCATCCCAGCTCCATAGCACCTCCGAATAAATTTGGAGACCGTTTTGTACTCCTCGATAATTTCAATGAACTCGGGAGACATCTTCCCTGTATATATAACATCCGAATCCACCAGCTCATTGACGGCTTTGAAGTCGAACCCGCCCATGGCCGCCAGCATAAACTTCCTGCGCATGGATGTCGGGAAGTTAGCTGTATTCTCGTGATAAACGACAACGTTGCACTGAGATAACTTCTTGGGGCACTCTCTACCCTGTTCGATGAAAAGAGTTTGGACATGTTCTTGGATCTGGAAATATATAAAGGTTCAAACTTCTTAATGGAAAGCTTACGAGTTCAGTCATGCATCCGAGATAATATCGTGTCTGTTCGAATTTCCTCGGATTGACTGTTTCAGCAAGATTGGGTCGTCTTCCATATATACAAAAGGTTTCTTTCTTCTTGGAAAGAAAGGCTCCTCGCAGATCAAAGACGGAGGACGTTTCGAAATTTTTTTCTTCATACGAATTGTAGTTTGTGAAATTATTCAGCTGGTTATTGAGGGAATAATTCGCAGCGAATCTCTTCTCCAGAATCGCTCGAGAAAATCCACCAGCTCTAGAAGAATAGACAATTCCATCAGAATGAGAAAATGTGGTCGATTTCCGGAGTTCAGCTTCAATCTTCTTCAACTCGGCTTCGAGTTCCTCCTTCCTCTTCAAAAGTTCCTTCGTTTTAGCCGCGGCATCGTCGATTGGTAACCTAGCATCATCAGACATTAAGGGATAAAAATTACGATCCGATAGACACCTGAAACCAATACATTGAAATCCCCATTACAAACATTAGAAATGAGCGTCGTTAGAAGTTGTCTCGATACGAATCTCCAAAATTTTTCATAAACGTTCAGAATACTTAGTTCCAGATTTCCATTAGAGTCCGAAAGATTCCAGAAGCTTGAACAGGATTCTAATAAAAAACAGTAGAAAAACTTACCTGAAAGGTCCCAACGATTTACAAAAACAGGAAGCACCCGGATACTGTATTCAGGGAACTTCCACTCGAAATCGACATCTGTCACTCCGATTGTTAGAAAAACGCGGAGTTCATCTTCCATCCACGAATCCTCATTGGATGTCCGGATTTCATATATCCATAGTTACTGTGGAAATTCCTGTCTATTTTGACTCTCTCTTTAGTCCCGAAGCGAATATGCCTGGTGTCATTTTTATCAAGAACCCTAAAATTTCCTTTGTTCCGTTTCGCAACCAAAATCGGTCCGGCGATGTCGTAGAGCTTTCTCGGCTGATCTAAGGTGAGACCAGAGTGGACCTTTCAAGTCGCCGACAAATAACATCTGTAGTCTCGTTATCGCGCAATCTGCTGGGTGCGGCACAGCGAGTCATCTTTGGCATTTGTTTTACAAGTGCAAATTAACCATTTTTCCAGATCAAATTTTTTAGAGGCGAAAATTAATCTCTTTTTCCAGATCAAATTGTTCCCAAGTCAAAATTAATTCCTTTTCCAGACCAAACTTTTCGGTTCAAATTAGTTTCCAAAATTTCAAGTCAAAAATGAGTAAGACTCAAAAAAACGGAACAAGTTTGAATTTTGTTTTATTTCCCTCGATAGTGATCGTGCATTTAAATTACGAAGACTGTTTAAAAACACCGTCAAATGACAAGATTTTAAATTAGGTAGAAATTATACCTAGGTATTTCCCGAGGTCTTCCATGGATCTTTACTGGTTATCAATACCCTCGAGGATCCCGTTTTTCTATGAATGTTATGACCAATGTCCTCAATTTTCCTGTTCACACTTTAACTATTGGTGTTGTAATTGCTTCTTCGATGTCCTCAGGAACTTTTTCCCAAATTCCCGTATCGATCTTCCAACTGATCACTTCACATCCTCAACGATTTCCCCTCTAAACTTCTATCAAAACTTTAATTGATTATACGGTTCCTTCAATTGTTCTCTACTCCAATTTTCCCAAGTCTTGTCCGATGGCAGAATTGCTGAGGACAAACAAGCCCTAGGAGCTTCTTCGCGCCTTTTGCCGCAATAGGTCAGCGGCACCTTTCAATCGGACGAGATCAGAGCACTTACTCTGTCCAGGACCCTTCCCCGCTTGGAACCCTTCCCTTGTTCGCGCAGTGCCAGTCGTTCACATTGACGATTTTTTAGACGAAAAAGCGCGGGTTCTTCGACGAAGGATCAAAAACGATTTTGCCGCCACTTTTTCCTTCTTTTCTCCAAACATGCCGCTTTTACATATTTCAAATTTCATACAAATTGATATTGTCGTTTTTCTGTTCATTTTTAACCAATTAAATATTGTCTAAAAATAATCTTTAAGATATAAGATGTCCGAGGAAGACGAAGTCAAGGTCTTCAGAAGAGAAGACAACGAGGAGATCATCGAAGGAGCAGAGCAGCTTCAGAACGACAAACAGGAAATCGCCTATGAAGCCGAGGTAGAAACTGCC
>VOSG01000277.1:28705-48065 GCA_009761265.1 Halicephalobus sp. NKZ332
TAAGTAAATTAATTCCAGCTCCGATGCCAAACCCGGTGAACGTTAACAGCGGGATCGCCTCGATGATAGCTATGGTTGGTTTTTTTTCAGCTTTTGAAGTCAAATCAATTTTTGAACGACATTTACTGGGATTTATTTCTTCAGACGTCTCCATATTTTTCTCCAGCCTATATTCCGATGATGGCTTTGTCTCCACAGTACCAGACAGCACTTTTAGTAAGTCACCAAAGGAGGGCGGCGGCGATGTATCAGCAACAAGCGGCCGCGATGAACCTCTTCCAGCCCTCCTCGTCGTCTTCCTTTGCCCAGATTTCCACCCCTCCGACCCCCAAGTCTGCCCCAGGGCCCATGAAGACTCCCAAATCCACGAAAGAAAATAGGATGAACTTCGAAGACAAACCGAAAATGCACATCAAAAAACCGTTGAATGCCTTTATGATTTTCATGAAGGAGAACAGACCGAAGCTTTTGGAGCAAGAAGGAAACGCCACGAAGCAGTCCGCAGAGTTGAACGCTGTCCTCGGAAAGATGTGGCAGGAACTTCCGGAAAATGAGCAGAAAAAGTACTATGAGAAGGCCACGGTTCTGAAGGAGGAGCACAGTAGGCTGTACCCCGGATGGTCGGCGAGGGACAACTACGCCATCCACAAGAAGAAGAAGGCTCTCAGGAAACAGGATCGAAGTAATAATGGTGAGATTCCGTTTATTTTCTCGTGAAGTTCTGAGAATGCCAAAGCAATTTCGTAGATTCTCGTCTGATCTTCATGTTTTCAGAAAATATTGAATCTAAGAAATGCAGAGCCAGATTCGGAATCGACAACCAGGATCGGTGGTGTCGTCACTGCAAGAGAAAAAAGCGCTGTCTCAACGTCTGCGACGACGGAGAGCACTCCAGCAGCTCCGGCGACACCAGTCCTCCGACTCCGGGGTCCATGGATCTCCCCGACGTCCACGGGAACCAGCAGATCCAAGGAATACCTAACCCCCAGTTCCCCGGATCCCAGCACATGTTTCCTGGGAGTATGTCCAACTTTGGAATGATGCCTTCCCCCTTCAGCTTCGGGATGAATCCCTTTGCTTTCCCTTTCAACTTTACGCCGCCGGTGTCGAATGCCCCCATTGTCCATCCCTCTTCCTTGATTCCGAAGACAGAAGATTCCGAGACGAATGTGAAGACGCCCGAATAGAAAGATTGAGTTTTTCAGATAATACGAGTAATTTTGAAGTTTTTACTGTTTTAGAAATATGTTGTAGATAAAAGTTGGCAAGTTAAAGCTTTGCGACGTTGGTGTTGAAAGTGAGATTATTTGGACTTTGGGGTTTCACGCGGACGAAGGTAGTTGTGATGGTTGACCAAGTGGGAGATAAAAGCGTCTTCTGTGTCGTGGTATTGGAGACAATATTTACAGGTTATGTTCTGCTTCGACAACGTTACCGACGGTAATGCATCCATTGGTCGCAACTCCTCGATCATGAACTCTGCTTCTGGGCCAGTCAAGATGAAGTCCGAAATTGGCCTCTTCGAGGTGGGTTTTTCTCCGACTTTGAAGTTCGTCTTGTAAAAGACATTGAAAAACTGTCTGAAACGAGTGATACATATGATTAACAGAAATGAATAGTGACGGTATTTTTAGGTTTTTATGTTCCTTGAAAGCTTACAATTCGGTTTCTGCCAACTTCTTCAGATAGGAATCTTCGTCGTGATAGATGATCATGTGGGCAGAAGCTCCTAGAATCAGCATCCTCAGTGTGCAGTAGTGGGAAGCGAACTTCACCTTACATCCAGGACACTTCCAGTTGTATCTAGTGACGGCCTCTTTCCTTTTCCCATTGGAGTAGATGAAGTATTTGAGGTAATCTCGAGACATGGGGTAAGAAGGTTCATCATTTTCGAGGTGGAAATAGCTCTTGTAATTTCCTCTAAAGCATGAAGGATTAGGATATATATGTATGAATACTTGTGCATAGGAAATATGCTAAACTCACAGCCAATCTGGTTTGAAAACCGGATCATGAAAAACTTCCTGGCTGTAGTCGATGATCCAATTGTCCACCGGAGGAATATCCACCACTAATCCGCCTTTGCTGGTGCTAGGATTCAAGGAAAAAGCCGTTGGATGCTGGAGAGATACAATATAAGGAAAGTGGATATATGAAATTCTTACCAAAGATCCATGGACATCGAGATGAGCAAGACTCAAGTGATTTTTATACTCTAGTTCCTTTACAACTTCCAAACAGTATCGACATTGGATCTGAAAATGTTGGTTTCGAAAGGTAGAGAGCTATATAAAAATACATTTCCAGGGTCGACTTCGACATCCGTGACATCGATCTTGTAGTGGACACTTCGAACATGTTCGTTCAAGTCAGCCTTCGTTTTCCCGACGAACAAGCAATGAGGACAGAGGCCTTCTTTCACTCGGGAAGAAACTGCCAGAAGTGAATAGGACATAGATCAGAAAAATTGGAGCAGAATTTGGAGATTTCGAAACTACGAAGGATACAAAGTGAGAACGACTGATGCGCGAAGAGAAATATCTCAAAGCGAAAGTTGTTCGGAAAATATGAAAATCATGCCTTTTTTGTTTCTAGTCCGATTTGGATTGAAAATCACTCTAAATAAATAAATGATTTAATTGTGAATTTAGCAAGTTCTTTAGAGTTGAAAACATCGAAAAACAGCAAAAAAGGATTTGTTGGATCTCGATAAACCAAAAGTGCCATGACCATGGGGAAACCTTTGTATGAATTCCTCTTAAAATTTTAGTAAATTAAGAAATTGCAATGTCATTGAAAACTTTTTGTTATCTATTTTCTTTAAAAGATTTTTTACCTGTTTTTCTTTTTTTAAAAGTAGTAATCTTGTCTTTTCTTCGATTACCTCAATTTTGTTCAAAACAAATCTGATCATCGGCCGAGTAAGGCTAGGATGGAGGACTTCCCTCTCTTCCTTTTTCTGCTCTAGTGCTTCATTTTGTTTTTATAAGAAAGTCGAGTATTTTAGGCAATTCTCAATTTTCAATTTCGACTTTTTGATTTTTCCATTTCCATTTTCGACTTTCAATTGTTTACTTTGATGCTGACCGCGCGGTTGACACTTGCGAGAGCGGTCACTCGATTTTACGCCACAGGAAGATCTCGAGGAGTTTAGGAAGGCTGTAGAAAGGTTCATTGAAAAAACCTCGAGAAGACTGATTGAGAAGAATTTGAGACGGCTCTAAATCCTGATTTAGAAGATCCTGAGAGGAATTTGAAAAAGTTCTGAAACGATCGACTTAGAAGGTCTTGAGAAGAATTCGAAGAAGCTTTGAGAAAATCTCGAAAAACCGAGGACTACTTCCAGAGGGCTTCTATAAGATTAACTGAAGGTAATCTAAGAAGATTCTAGGAAGATTTGAAGAGGATTCCAAGAAGATTCCAAGAAGACTAATTCTGTGAAATTATCCAAAATGCTAGGGAACTGTATCTGTTTGTTGGCGATTTTGTCGATAATCGAAGGAAGTTATGGATTGGCTCTTTCTTGTGAGTTTGAATTTCGAGTTTTTAAGTAAAAATGTTTATCTTTAGCGAACAAAAAATCGAAAGGGTCACTTTTTGCTTCTCTGCCGTTTTTGCCGAAACCTCAATTCAAACCCGAAAGTGAGTTCATCAACAAAAGATGATTTTAATAAAATAAATATACTCTTAATGGACGAAAGAGTCCATCAGGAGAAAAGTACAATTTTAACTTAAAAATATGGTCTTGATAAAAAATCTGTCAAAAAAATATAATTTTAATAAATAAAAAACTCAAATAGTAATTTCCTCTAATGACGAATCGCTATTGTCAATCAATATCCAAAGTTTTTTAATTTTGTTTTTGACAGCTGCACAAATAGTTCCGGATACTGACTTGGAAAGTGTCAAAAGTAGTCACTATCCAAGGTTGTCACTGAAGCTGTTTTTTCGAATGTACAAATCATTTTCAAAAACAACTAAAAATGAAACAAATTCTTGAAATTCATCATTATTTCCTTTTTCTATCATCTCAAACTAGTGTCAAGTTTGGACATACCTAATTTTTCTTCAGGATATATGAAATCCGTTCGGGCGAAGAGAGCCTACATCCCACGGACCTACATGAATCGCCCTATACCCCAAGTGAAACCGGTGAACTACAGACAACTCCCCGTCAGACCTCAAGTCCCCCAAGTGCCTCAACCTCGACCTCAACAACCTCCTCAAGTAGTCCCAGTCCCGAAGCCTGTAAATCAAACCACTGACTTTAATTTCAACGGTCTTAGCTTCAACAACGTCTACATCCCGATGCCGGATCCTTCTAAAAAACCCTATGATGGACCTACCGTGGTCCCGATCTTGTATGGTAACTACTCTATCGGACAAGAGAAACACTTGTAAGTTTTCGGAACAGTTTTCAAAGAAATTTAAAAAATAATTTTTATATTTTTTGTATAAATAAGGAATTTTGATTCTTTTTTTGCAAAAAGTGATCTTTGCAAAAATGAAAGATCGTTTTTTAGATTTTCTTCTTCTGTAGCTCTTGTCATTGACGAAAAGATCGCGACAAATGAAAGATGCTACATCCTTATTGACACCGGTCTTCCATTTTTCAAAAACACAGTAGTCGGAGGACTGGCAGCACATGGAGTAAAATTGCAGGACATCTCGACTGTGGTCTTGACTCATATGGATGTCAATGCCGTCGGGAATCTGAATCTGTTCCCCCACACCAATATCATGACAGAAAATAAAATCGTCAACAGACAGTTTGTCTACATCCAGAAATCCGCTCCTTCTTTCGTAAGTTATTCAAAAATTAAAAATTAATTTTCCTCAATAAAATTTCAATCGCATTTTATTTCCTTGAAAAATCTGTTTTATTTTCCAGGATAGCAAACGAAGCGGACTCCCCTTCCGTTCTCTCTGTGACAACACCGACGTCTTCCTGACCCCCGGACTCTCACCCAGAGACCTCAGTTTGGTGGTCAAAAATGTCAGCGGCTACGGCACAATCGCAATTGTCGGTGAGTTCTTTCCACTTTCGACATTTACCTAGCTTCCATCGTCGGTCTTCCTTTGTTGTGTATAGTTTGTCGAACTTC
Source organism: Halicephalobus sp. NKZ332 (assembly GCA_009761265.1). NCBI lineage: Eukaryota > Metazoa > Nematoda > Chromadorea > Rhabditida > Panagrolaimidae > Halicephalobus > Halicephalobus sp. NKZ332. The sequence goes on from VOSG01000277.1 coordinate 33,811, forward strand.
AGATTTTTTTCTCAAATCAAAACTCAGATAATTAGACCTTTACAATGAGAATAACATGGGAACTAACATGTTATGTACTTTTGTAGCTTACAGTGTTATACTGATTTGTTTTTTCATAAATTAGGTCAGTATTATAGATGATTGGAGTTCAGATTCCTTCATTCTCGGATCGTGGATGTAGATAGCTATGTCTGTAAAAATAACACGATATAATACATGATACACTTTGTATGTTTCCCCCTATCTTCATTTACAGCAATCGTTCTGGACATTCCTTACAAAGCTTTTTAGGTGGTTTGATCTTTGATGAAAATGACTTGAAATCCGATTGCAACGTGAAGCAATTTTCCCTCGACGAAGAACAACAGAAACTTTGGAAAGCGACGAGGACCGAGATCGTCTGTCTCGCGGACTACATTTTGCCCGGTCAGTTTGGTGTTTTGTGGAAATTATTTCATCCTTAAAAGTCAGTTTGATTTTTATTAACCAATATTTTCAGGACATGGTTCCACGTTTAAGGTCACAGAAAAAATGAAGGCTGATTATCACTGTCCAAAAAGAAGCTGATTTTTGAAGTTTATTTTAAGTTATTTTTTCCAAAGTTGATTGGTGCGTTTTGTGGTATTTCGTTAACTTATTTTACTGTAAATTATTTGTGAAAGAATAAAAGAAACTGATGTAGTGTTTAGACAATAAAGAGTTTGGGTCTTGAAATGAAAAATATAAAACTGGACTTTAGGTATTGAGGATATCTTTCTGCATCCAAATAATGGAGATAGAGAATCAGGGAAGTTACTGTAGGAGCTGGAAAACAAAGTCCAAAATAGTTCAGAAGCGAAAATAGGGAAATTAATCAAATAAAAACTTCATGATGAATTCGTTTTTTTAAGCTTGTACATCACTCCAAATTGGAGAAATTAACGCCAGACGATTGTTTTATTTGTTGTTAAAAAACAATGAAAACGAGGAGTCATGCTGCGAGAAGATTCCTCGGGAAGGAACTTTTTATGAAAAGAAACTTCTTCGAAAAACTTTTAATGAAAAAATTCCTTTGAACTTCTGTGGGAAGATTCTTCGAGAAAAAATTCTGTAAAAAAGGTTCTTCAGAGGAGTTTCTGTAAACTTTCTTGTAAAAAAGAATTTTCTTCGGAATTATTTTCTCTGAGGAGGAGCTTCTTGTGGAAAATTTCTGTAAGAAGCTTCTTTAGAGAGAGATTTCCAGAGGAGGAACTGCTAAGCTTTTTGTAAAGTGAAGTTTCTCCGGATGCTTCCGAACCCTGCCGAATCACGTTTTTTCTCGAGTCTTGTTTCGACAAACTCTCGGACGTATCAGTTATGGAACATTTTCCTGACGAATAGCTTTTTTTCGAAATATTTATTTCCAATTTAGATCTTTGAACACCAAAAATTTAAACTTTGGTTTATATAGGATAGTAGGGCTGTGAAAGGAAAGTATTTTTTACAAGCCGTTATTTTAACGCAGTATGATCAAGAGCGGTTATAATTCCTCTGGTCTAATTGATTTTCAATATATGTATGTAGTTTAGACTTTCTCATCGAGACTATTTTTATGAACGTTCATTTTCAGTTTTGAAGACCATTAGTCAATTTCCGAAGTTGATTTTTTTGAATTTGTATTTTTGAACTCCCAAACTTTCAATTTAGAATTCCCGAGATCTATCAGGGAATGGAAAAAATGCTCTGAGATAATTTAAAAGTTTCGAAATTTTAGAAGATCTTTAAATTCTGAAGGTCCTTAAGTCTGAGGAAATTTTAAAATTCTAAATCACATTTAACTTTTCGAATTCACTCTATGAATCTGAATTGGCTCGACAGGGATCCTCGATTTGCATTTTCCCAAAGAATAAAACTTGTTCATGTTTAAATATTTTCAATCTCTAAAACTGGCTATTTTATGACTTCCTCGTCGAGTTTTCATCGAAGCCTTTTGAATCGAGAAGGATGTTGAAAAGACAAAATTCGATTCATCATGGTGTTTTCCTTGATTCTTTCATCGAAATCAATCGGGATCACTTTTTCAAAGATGCTCATTCCGGTCCTGTTCTTCGTGAGAGATGACAAAAGGATCGTTAATATTGCTCAAATATGCTGAGAAGCATGACAAAAGGTTTTTAATACTATCCTAATATGCTACGAAACATGACAAATAGGTCTTCAATGTTTTCCTAATATGCTAATTATGTTTCGTCTTGGACTTTGGAAAAAGAGAAAAAGCTTGATCGAAGCGGAATTTCTTTGTTATTTAAATTATTTATTTTCGGTGTTCAATTTCCTTTAAAATCCTTACACAACGTCAGGAGGATTTTACGACTAATTTTATAGTACTTTATTTACAGAAACTTTTGATGGTAGGAAGATAGAAATTATGGAATTTAAAATCTCAAAACGAAAATGTACGTTTTGAATAATTAGTTTCTTAGAACGAGGAATTTTATTACTATTCCCACGTTTTGTGTTAGAACCATGTTAAATACCGAAACTGAATCTCGTTACGAAATTTAACCATTTCAAACAATTTCTAACCACAAGAATTTCGAAATCAAGCTGCACGAAAATTTCGGAACTAAATCTCACTACAAAAACCCTTATTTATATTCTCTCCAACAAATTCAATTACTTCAGATAATTTTTCACCAAGAAAATGTTTATTTACGGAATCTCTTTGTTATCCTCCGAAATTGCCATCATAATTCAGAGTCTTTCTGTCAAGGGGGAGAAGAAGGCGGAGTCGAGTGACTCTTTCGGATCCACTTTGCTGGGCGGTCTCCGGACTTCCATTCTTCATTTTCCTCTCAATTCGCGCCTCTAACTTTTGTCTGGATTACTGTATCCCAGGAACTTGGAGAAAACAACTAGTAGTGGAGTTTGTCAGTTTTCGTGCTTAGTCATTTTCGCTTTTTGGAATGAATACTTCTAGTAGCAAAAAACCGCAATCTTTACAATCAGAAATTTTTCTTTTTCGATTCCCGCTTTGTCAGTTACAATAGTGTCATTCACGAGGAATTCGCTAAATGTCGTGTGGTATTTTCGCGACGAGAGTGAGGTGTTTTCTGAGTTGATTATTTCCCAACTTTCAAAGGAGTTTTTAGCTAAATGTTCTTGAAGTAGAATTTCTTATTTTGGAAGAATACTTCAAATATCGGTTTCTACCAAAATATTCTGGAAGTAAAGTTTATTATTTTTGGATATTACTCAAATTCCTAATTTTCTGTTTTTAGCAAGGCGCAATGTTTATTTTTTTGTTTATTATGAAACCGATAATTTTTATTTTCGAAAGCCATCGCATTGATTGTTGTTTTTTTGTTGTGTCAAGGTCCATATGATGATTTTACTGTAGAGGCTTTTAAAAATTTAATTTGAGCCAATTTCACTATTTTATTTTTGCGTCGAGGAGCTTTCCACCTAAAATTTAATCATTTTTGATTTTAGATCCTAATTCAGGAGTTTCTCATATTTGAGAAGTGTTGACTTCGGAATAAGAAGACCCTGCTTTCAGTATCCGAAAGCAACAGAAATTTATTAGAATTCACTTTTATCATGTTTTCACTTTCCGGATCAGGTAATTAACCTTCTTACAGTAGTAGTCATCTTTAATATTATTGCTATTTCAGGAGATATTGAAGTAGAGAAAGAAAAACCCCGACTTCTGCCTTCGATGTTCCCGAATTTTGCTCAACTTTTCAGCAACTTCCCTCCGAGACCATTTCCGATCCCGAACCCCGGACCCAGTACTCTGCCCACCTCGTCTCCCTCTTCCGCGAACAATTCTGGAGTCTTTCCATTATTTCCTCCAAACTTCGGGCCTTACTATGCCTTGATGCAACAAAACCAGCTGATTTCACAGTTTAGCAAAAATGGAAATTTACTGAACTCTTCGACTTCGGAATCTTCTATGGAAAGCAGAGCATCGAGTGCTGATTCGGGAAACAAAAGTTAGTCATTTTTATTTTTACAAAGAACTTGATTTTGTCTCACAAAAAATTGGTCATTTTTATTTTTACAAAAAAGTTGGCGTATTTTTGTCTTCACAAAGGACTTGACGACTTTTATTTTTACACAGGAAAATTGGTCATTTTGTTTTTAAAAGTTAGGATTCTTATTTCTTGCACAGAAATTTAGCACATTTATTTTTTAAATTTTAATCTTAATTTCTTCATTTTTTATGCATGCCGCTCCTGATCGGGAGTGTTTATGTAATAGGATTTATCGTCTTTGAAGTGGGAAAAATTTTGATTGAGTACAGGGGTGGCGGGGGTTGAGGGAGCGGGACTTCAAAGGAGACCTCCTGGGGATTTTCGAAAATGATTCCGTGTTTTTCGTTTGATTTTAGTGGGTTTGGAATTTAAATTAGGGAAGCAAAATTGGAGTTAATCAATTTTAGAGAGAATCAAGAAAAAAGATCCCCAAAAAAGCTAAATTACCAAATTCCGTTTAAAAATTAAATAAGAAGTTAGTATTTCTGGGTTACTGTATTTTTTTGATTAGCAGATGTCCATGTCTTCTGTATATTCTGTAAAGGGAAATTGGATAGTGATGGATTTGGATGATTAATTGCATTCAAAAATAACTATCCATATGATGTTTTTACTACTCGAGAGTGATCAAGTTTTATTATTTCCAATCACTGTCCTCTTTTGCTCAATTTGTCAATCTCCACTTTCCCTGTAACCCTATCCCTGATCCCAGTGACCCTGTCTCCGATCCTTGTAACTCTGTCCTCGATTCTCGTAACAAAGCCTATTGCAGATCCAGGTGTGCCGTAAATCATAAATCTGTTCCTCAACCACATTACGCAATTTCTTTTTTACTCGCATTTTTGTAACTCCAACAATTAGTCCAAAATCGATTTGTTTATAACAATATGAAGATCGATTAAATTTGCTCATATCGAATTTCCTTCGACACATTGGGCAGATTTTTATCGTTCGAAAAACAATTTAGATATCCATCTCGGACTTCCGCATATTGACCGATTTGTCACCTGGATGCCAAAAAAATCTAAACTAATTCGCCGCAAATCGACCATCTCTTAATCCCATTAAGAGTCACAGATCTTTTGCTTGAGATTTTCGGCAAATTTCCTTTGTTGCGTTTCATCCGAGTCCAAAGATGCGCTTTTCCACTTATTCCGACCCAATGATCCCATATCCCTATATCCCGATGATCTCAATGTCAAAACAGGGATTGTTTTGGAGGGAAGTGTCAAAGACGAAACAATGGCAAATTACAAGGTGGACGAAAGTTCAGATAAGGTCTCGAGAGGAAAACTACTTTTCGGGGAGCTTTCAGAGGGTGGGGGTCCCTGAAAAATAGAAGAAGCTTTTAAGTCAAAAATATTAATTGTGGAATTTTATTTCCAAGTTCTTTTACTTTTTAAAATTTTCTTTCTTCCAATTTCATTTTTCATCCTTTTTGTTAACCATGATTGATTCCTTTTTTCCTCTTTTTGCCAAAGATCCTCACCGCGAAAAAACTAGATTAGTCACCTTCCGTCACTCATCACCAATGTTGCGGATGGTACTCCACCTCATTTCTAATTTCTCATTTCTCATTTTGCGGCAAAATTCTTCAAACTCAGCATGATTTCTTTTTTCTCAAAGAAAATCAACCGGAAAAACTCCAAAATTGGCAATCAATCCAAGATCATGAATGTTTGTGGAAGCGTAAAAATAATTGGATCCGAAATGGGAAATCAAAATCGTCGGAAATCTATTGACAAAAGTTTTTGACTCAACTCCGAAGATCTGCTTCAGTAGAGCGAGTCAAAAGGTGTCACGTTCTTATTCAAAAATACTCATCTTTGAAGATAGAATGCCGAAAGATGTATAAAATCACGAGCATACAATTTCCCTCAAAGATCAAGTGGATATTCGAAGAAAATACTTTCCTATTTCTCAGGTGGAAATTATATGTATACTATTTCCTGTAGTTTCCCCTCAGGACCAAGTGGAAATTATGTGTATGTCATTTTTATGATTTCTCTCAGGACGAAGTGGAAATCTTTGGAAGAATGTTCTGTATTCTTGAGTGCAAATCATAAAAAAAGTCATTTATCTAATTTCCACTCAAGACGAAATAAAAACATTTTTTCACGGTCTTGGACGGAAATTGTATGGACGTGGTTTTGCATATCGGTCAAGTGGCGTTCGTCCTCTAATATCCATAAAAGGTCATCCGAGACTCTCCGGCGTCTTTCGGATCGTGGGAATTAGTTCCTCGATCAAAAACTCTGGTACATCAGCAGGATTCCCAAGTTGTAAATCGAAAGAAGAACCAATCTGGATCGGTTCGCTGGTGAGCAAATAGTCGTTAGAGAAATGGGAACTCAGTTGATTTTACAGTACACTGTTTGCTCTCCTTGAAGATTTCATTGTCATGGAGATGGGTTCTGACGCATGTTAGTGGGAATTATACTTTGGGAGGGTGACGGAGTTAGAAATTTAAGGAGTGAGGGAAAGTAGACAATATTGGAGGGAATTTTATTAAAGTACAAGTTGGACAATAGAGGATCATTTTTGGAAATTTATGTTTCGAAATTATTCTGATTTCGAAATAGTGAAAAACATTTAGGCGGTGTTTGTTTGGTGATCAATTGTGTCTTCCAATCACCACCTGACTTTTTTGAAAGTTTTGTTTTTCAACTTTTCATATTTCCTCTACAGTAGTCTTATAAACTGCTTCCTTTCGCAGATTCCTCCGTGTTTCTGTTTCCTGTCGTCGGAACTGCCAATAATGATCCAACTTTACGACCGATTTTGATTGAGGCCTGTTTTCTGACTCAGTAGACTGTTTGCCAATCATAGTGAAAACATTTAACAATCTATTGGACTGTTTGTCAATCTGGTGAATCTTTTGGCAACCTAGTGAAAAGTCTAGCAATTTGTAAATCAGTCTTTTTTTCGAGGACAAGATTGATTGACCCGAAAAAAGTCGGTTTCGGAAGAGGGAAAATGATATGTTTGGTTCGATAAACTTCTAAACTTGAAGAAAATAGTTTTTTCAAAACATTTGATTTTCAAAGGTGTAATTTTCTCTTCATCCAATTTTCAGAAAAATTTAAAATCAAAAAAACTCCACCGTAATTTGGAGCATTTCATAGATTTTCGAATCCCAAAAATGAAGATTAAAAAAATTCTACAGTAACTTAAGGGATTGCGTAAATTTTTTCATTTTCTCTAGCTTTTCGAACCCAAATTGCTCCCGAGACGAGTCGCCAGTGTCAATATGCCTTTTCAGGAAATGTCTTTTCAGGAAATAAAAGAGATATAACGGCGCTTGTTTCGATGTCAATTTGAGTAGAGCCATTGTTGTTCGTTTGTCATCCTAGGTCTAGGTTTTACGATTTCTAGCTAATCTTTCTTCTGATGGGTGGATTCGAGGGAACCAGCAGTTTTGAGAAGTCAGGAAGAAGAGAAACCGAAAAAGTATATTTACGGGGATCTAGGTTTTAAGGATTTGGAAATATAGAATTTGATTATTGAAAAAGTGGGAAATCAAACGAATATGGTTGCTACAAATGACTGTCGAGAAGTGCTCTGTGATCATGGGTGGAAACTGATTTTGATTTTGGATACTGGTTAATACTACCCATTCTCAAAGTCCAAAAAAGAAGACTAGGAGCATTTGAGATTCCCAGGACGTCTCCGATCCAAGTACTAATCGAACCCTACGGTGTTTAACTGTCCAGATCGAACGGGATGGCGTACATTCACAGTGGTTTGACCCCTAGCGATCGCATTCTCCCTTGATTCGACCACTTCCTTCTTTGAGGAAGAAAAGACAGTTCTGAAAAAAGGCGCGAAAAGTAGCATTTTGTCTGCATTTTTGGTTTAATTCTGAAAATCAATCTGAAGTCAGATTAATACTTTATCATCTAACTCAGTGAAAATAATATCAAATTATTGCAAAAATGACAATAATTTACTTCTTGATCCCATGCGACAACCTAATATTTCTATTTACTGTATTTTTCCTTTTTCCAGATGTTGAATACTTTCGAAAGCTCCACTTTTTCGATGTTCTTTGAAGCTGTCAAGAAATTCATTTGGGATCCTAGTCCCGGTCCCACAGCTCTAATAAAACACTGAAAACTGCGCAATAAATAACTTTCTCTTTTCACTTTTAGTCAAAAAGTTGAATTTTTTGTTTTTGGAAAGGCCGCAAGCTGGTTCTTCTGTTAATAAGCAAATTGAATAAGCCGAGAGAAATCTCCCGATGGAGCCGGACGAGTCTTTGAAGTTGGCCGTTTATGGCTCCCAAGACGATTGATGGAGTCCCGACTGGATCTCCAAGGCGTGAAAAACACGGAAAAGGAGAAAGTCGGATTAAATACAAGGAAAAGGGACGTTCACAAAGAAGAAACCTCAACACGATAATTGTAATTCAAAAACCGATTATTGCTTTGAATTTTAAAAATTTCGAAAAAAGTCAGTCACTGTCCGATTATTTATTTTCGAAACCTTTAGAAACTGTCTAGACTAGTGACTGAGAAGGTTTCCAAAGTCAGTCACTATCCAAGTCCCGTTTCTGTACATGCCAAACAAAGAACATTGTCTTTTATTTTCTTCGTCCAGAAATTCGAAATTCCCTTTGAAAAAACAAATATCGTTTTCGATAACGAATACCGTATTTCCCAAACGATCAAGTTCATTCGACCGTGGTTCCTGGAAAACAGGGTAGTCTTTAGTTGGCTTTTCTCGTAATCCTATCATCTCGGGATCCTCAAAATGTCTTCAAGTATTTTCAAAGTATCTCTGGAGTGTCAAATGCCTCAAAACTCTCGAAGTGCTCCCAAACATTTCCGAAGTGTCTCCAAAAATGAGGTCAGAAGTCGAGATTTGGCGGTCGAGGACAAAAGCGCGAAAAAGAAGTGTTTTATGGCCTTGACGGCTTATTTCTCGAGATTCTTCTTTCTTTTATGGCTTATTACTGCTCATTCATCAATTTCGGAAAATTGAAACTGACAGAGAGAGATTAAGAAATTTGTTATGAGGGAAATACAGTCTACTAACTAGGAATTTCAAAAACAAGGAAATTTAAAAATAAATGATCCACTTTGAAGCAAACATTTTTGAAATCGAATTTTCAGAGCTCCAAACAGATTCCGATGGAAAAATCACGTGTCCGGTTTGTGAGCAGAAATTTTCACAAGATACCAACTGGGAAGCTCATCTGGAAGAAGAAAGGAGAAGCCTGATCTCCAGCATCGAAAAGTGAGTTGAATTTCTTTAAAAATAAGAACAGTGATTAAGCGAATATCCCTCTTCTTCATATATCATCTATATTTTTAAACTCAATTTGTATGGTATGATAGATAGTAATAAACGGATCATTCCAGGATCAGAGACCAGAAGCTCAGTTCGGTCATGAATTTCGAGAATCTGTCAGAAAAGTCCCAGATTGCCAGCAAAAGTCGAGAAAAACGGGAAAACGAGCTCCAACGGATCAGGATGAATCAGCAGAAAAGATTGTCCTGTTAGTTTTTATTCTAGTTAATTAAAATGTTCCATTATTTTGATCGATTTGCTTCTAGGGAAGTCCATTTCTCCTCTAACAACCCGAAACTCCGAGTCTTCCTCCATTTGCTCCCCCGCTGATAAAAGTCTTTGTCGAGGATGTGAGGTAAGCCAAAAATAATTTTAATGCAGCTTCCGAAAAGTCATAAATATTATCACTTCCAGAGACAACATGAGTTTTTGGTCATCTCTTCTTTTCTGGATGAGCCTCGTTGTCTCGATTGTTTCCAGAAATACAGAAAACAAACAAACTTTCTTCCTTCTTCGATTACGGAATCCCCAGTGGAAGAAAAATCGAGTCCTTCGACACCGGGTTCCCTGTTGAATCACACTGTGGACGAGTTGTTGAACATGACCTCTCCGTCGATGAAGAAGAGAAGACTCAGTCCTCAAGAAGAACTAGTCGAAGAAAAAAGAATCAAAATCGAAATCTGAAAGCTTTTGTACTTTAAAATAACTTATATTTCAAAGGGGAGGGAAAGGGTAAATACTCGACGAGAAAATTAAAAATTTACTCAAAGGGGAAACATCATATGATTTTCCCAGAGAGTACGAGATGTCTCTTATTTTTCTTCTTGAAAGAGAGATAGGAGATTTTCTTTGTTAATCGGAAATGCCAAAATTCATCAAATTCTACTCCTACTTCCTGTAGAAAATTCCAAAGCGATTACCCTTCACCTTCGACTCCCCTACCGCGTACCTAATTTTCCAATTTAAAAATATTGTATCTTAGTCAGTTTTGGAAGACATTTAATTTTGTTCACAACCTATCCTTCGTCCACTTGATCAATAAAAGTTTATATATAATTACAGTAATCCAATCAATGACACTCCGCAGGCAACTTGTTCCAAACATCCTCGGGTGGGGCTTTGGCTTTCATGTCGTCGAACCAGCATTGCGAATGATAGATCTTCGATTTCGAATTTCTTCCATAAAAAGTGTCCCATCCCAGGAGAACCCCAGTATCGTAATCAGCATAAGCCCTGATGAAGTAACCTATGTCACCGCCATTGTGGAGAGGGGCCGAGCTAGGCTCTCCATCGTAGACAAAGACCTTTTTATTATTCGTTATTCTTCTGATTTCCGAATGCCGATCCACCATGTTGTAGAGACCCAGACGACTGATGAACTCAGGGTATCCGAAAGTGTTATCGCGTGTACAGGACTGAAAATCAGTGCTAAGAACATTCCTGACGTATTGTTATTAAAGAAAACAATTTGTTTCATGGAGTTTTCAATAGAAGAAACCGGATATGAATTTTTCATTAATATAAATATAGTCTATGTATATTTTTATAATAGAATTATTGTTCTAAAACCAAAAATAGTGTTCTTGGAGAAAATTCATCTCAACATGACCTTTCAAAATTCTTGATTAAAAATATCTACCTTTAGAAAAACAAAACTCAAAAAATCCGAATTTCTCAAATCAGTGGAACTTTTCAATTTCTCAAAAAACTCACAATCACTTTCTTCGTCTTTGGATCGATAGTGGCCCAATAAATGTATGTCGGAAAAACGTAAGCAGCATACTTCTCATCGATCCTTGTGAATAATTGCTGAAGATCGTTGTCCTGGTACCAGTAGCTGTCTATCCTATCTCCGGGTTCATCTCCTTCTTCAGTTTCATCGTTCTCGGACAGTCCTTCTTCTGGGAACTTGATGAAAAGACAATAACCTGAGTCAGAATACTCCGGCCATAGAATCGTCCAATTCGAAGAGGCGTTTCTGTGGAGTTCGGTGTCATCTTCTGAGCCCCCGGTCCCGCTTTCTCGATCCAGAACAACGTAACAGAAAGCTCCAACCATCCCAGCGAAGAAAAGAGCGACGACGAGCAACTGCAAGATCCTCGTCCCCGTGGTGGTCGGGGGTTCGACCCTGAGGCTGTGGACACTCGATCTTCTTTCCTCTGCTTCGCTTACATCGGATCCGACACTACTCATTTTCAGGAATAAAAAAAATAAAAACTTTAATTAGATGAATCGGCTCTAATGCAAGTCATTGATTTGGGTCTTTGTAGAAAATGAAAAAAAGTTGTCTTATCAGTTTTCTCTTGTTTGGAAGACGGATCTTGTGAGTCAAGAAGCTTGGGTTGTAAATGGAGAGCAATTGCTCGGAAGGTCACTGCAGTGTGAATTTATGGCTCCTTTAGAGGGCATTGGAAATTCATCGATAATTCTATTGATTTTTGCAAAAGTTAAACTTCTTCAAAATATAAATCGATCGTCTTTGTTGGTATCTTATAACTTTTCCTGAGAGTCATTATATATATTTTGTTAATGAGGATGAGAATTGTGGAAAGTGAAGGAGAATAATGATTACTACTACTTGTGTAAAGTATATATATTTTCACTATATCGACCTTTATTCTCTACATATAATTCACTTTGCAAGAGATTAAGATAAAAAAAGACTCGAACTAATTGATACTCATTGATCAAGGATGCTGAAATGTTAATGGGTTGAAAAGATTTTTATGCTTCTATTGCTCTGAAAAGATTAAAATTTTTTTATCTAAATGACTAGAAACATTGCTAAGTCAATGAAACAGTCATTATTGTAGGTTTAAACACTCTTTGGATTCCGAATCTTCTGAAAAGTTCCCTTGCTGCAGTACGGTACTCCTTCGAGTACGTGGTCAAAACGAAGAAATTGGAAGCACATGCGATATTAATTATGATCCCCAAATAAAGCGAAAGGAAGAAAGACAATTCGTCGGAGGCGTTGAACATATTGCAGACGAACGCTGTCATGAATCCGATCCAAGAAAACGCGAAAATGATACAGAGGATCAGAAGAGATTTGTAGAGTTTCGCAGTAGAACATTTATCGAAGTTCTTGAAGCGAATGAGGATCCCGATGGTGATGTAGATGAAGACAGCTCCGAAGATGAAAGAGGCTGTTGTCGCGGACTGGATGCTGCCTGGAGTTCCGTGGAGACCTGGGAAAGGTGAAGAATTAAAAGTTTCTTTAAATATCAAAAATTCCTTACCTTCGATAATTAGACAAATTACCATGGTATCGCTGTGTTCTGCCGCATTCAAGTAGCCGATGTACAGAATATAAATGTTATATCCCATACAGACGGCTAAAATACTCCATAGATATAATACTTTGTTGAGTCGTTGGTGTTTGATGGGGAACAGCATAGCAATAAGTCTATCGATGGCAGTGAAGAAGATGAGACCCATCCCGACATTGAGACCAGTCAGAGGAACGGTCATGATGTAGAGACATGTGGGGAGAGTGTCGAAGTTCTTTCCCGAATACAGTACATAAGCGAGATAGAATTGAGCCGTGACGTGGAGAGAGTCGAAGAAGCATTGCATTGCCAGGAGAAAATTCGCTGTTGAACGGAGATTTCTGGAAAGTTTATAAATAAAAGTGGTTGTTTTATAGTAAGATTTGTTCCGAACTCAACTTTAATTCGAAAGATAAAATAGATTAACTCTGGCGTTCTGTTTTAGAGTAAAAATATCTAGTTATCTGATCAGTTTTATCTTTTATTAAATTATTTTTTTTAATCAACTTCTCAACAATAATCGAATACTACAAGGATATTGTGGAGACTTTATTAATTTATTAGAATTAGGATATTGTTAAATCAGATAAGAATTCTATCAATACTTTGAGTTATATCTAGAAATGAGTAAAAAGAAGAAAAACTGATTTATAAGTTATTATTCCAGTATCTTTACTCTAAAATACATTCATTTGTAAGCAACTAAGATGAAAAATGAAACTCGATCTGAATATATATTTGGGTAGGAAGCTCTTTATTTTACAAATACATAGTTTAATTGGTGGTAATTTGTTATTCATTAGTATTTCTGTCAAAAATTTATAGTTTACATGAAAATTGTTCTATCATCAATTAATTTAACTTTTTAAATTCAAATACAGATCAATAAGGTGCTGAGTGTCTCCATCGAGAGTCGCATCTTGAAGACCTTCTAAGATTTCCCTAGTCTCCTCTTCACTTTTATTATTTGACTGAAGGTGAATGATAGCTATTAAGATTTTTGGATTAGTAGTTTCTCCATTTTTGAGTCGGATTTTCTGAAGTTGTTGACAAACTGAGGAAAGAGAATCATCATAATTAATAGTTTGGTTTTGTATTTCTTTTACATCTGGAACGGGGGGATGAGTTATCTCTTGCTCATCTCGTTTTTTATTTGATTCTTGTGATAAATGGCTGGGATGAAGGCAAGTGAGAAGTTTTTCTTTATACTTCTTTGACCCACATGAGCAGAAGAGAGTCATACGACTATGAAGGACAAAGTCGCCACATTCAGTGCATATCCATCTTTTTAAACTTTTGGTACATTCTTCTGGGCACTCTGATTCGAATATCTCTAAATTATCTGTGCTTTGACCTCCTTCAGCACTTTTCATATTTACAAATCCAAATATAGTTTTCTTGTTATTCTCGTCTCCAATGTATGGTTCAGTTGCCTCATTATCGTTGATCACAGGAGAATCTTTGAATTTAATTGTCCTGTGAAGTATTTCAATAAATTGATTAAATTCATGACGTATTCCAATAAAGTAATCCATGCAATTCTCCCATTCTTCATTCACTTTAATTGGAAACCATTTATTTAATTGATTGAACAAAGATTCCATTTCTTCAATTGTTTCCGGTAGATAATTTCCTTCGTCCATATTGTTTTTAAGTCCTATTGAGCACCTGATATAATCTATGTAACAGAAGAAGA
>VOSG01000278.1:0-48037 GCA_009761265.1 Halicephalobus sp. NKZ332
ACTAGAATTTTTAAATGCAAAAGCATAAGGAACTTGGATTCTTCACAATAATACAAAAACCTGGACTTTTCATATATAAAAACATGAAATACTTCAATTGTTATATACGAAAATGTAAAAATCTTAATTTTGGACTTACTTTGTGGGTATTGAAGCTAGATCCACAGACGTAACACAAGGCGTCATCGGAAGACTTTAAAGAAACTGTTTGATGAGCGTAACTCAGATGAAAAGCAAGAACGAAGGGATTCTGGAACTTTTTATTGAAGTTTGATCTGGTACAGACGAGATCCTCGAGGTTGCAGAACACGTGGGAACGAAGTCTGGAGAGCAGCTTCGGGTTCCAGGATTTGGGGCGATTCTGGATCGCTCTCTTCGGGAGTTTTCTGGCGTTTTCGACTTTCGACGTTTTTCCACACCACTTTCGAAGTCCGTTTCGGCTTGGGAACTTGCTGAGGAGAATATTGCTGGTCATCCGGGTAGTATCCATAGACAATAGTCACTCCTTGATAAGGATCGAGAAAACGGTATTGGTCTCCGCTCGTTTCCGAGGAAGTAGTACTTGAGCAAGGTTCGAAAAGCGACTCTGAAATCTCTCTTCATATATTAATTACCTTTGAAAAGTCGAAACAGACCTTCTTGTGACATTTTGGAATAAAATTGTGGGAGATAAATAGAAATTGATGTTTCAAAAAAACAAAATTCTCGGAAATCACAGAAAAAAATCTGACGTTGGTGGTTGGAACGTTTCGCCAAAAATTCAAACATTGGGATTTCCCTTTGCCAAGGGATATACTGATGTAACTCTTTTTCATTCATTTTTTCTTCTTTAACCGGGTTATTATTTGAATCAGTTCCACCAATTATGTAGTAAAACGTGTTATTAGCATGGTTTATATCTATTTTCTGGTTAATTTCTAATGTTCCATCTAATTTTATCAATCCTATTTCATAGTTCTTATCCAAAAACTCTTGAGAAAATGAATATTCAAAGGTTGATTCACCGGAAGTTAAATTCAAATAGAAGTAGACCATTTACAAAGGAAGAAAAATTCGAAATTTTAACAAGTTTTTGAGTCACAGTACAGAAATAAATATAAGTATAGATAGTGCTTACTCCTTGAAATATCAGCGATTAACTTTATTCAATCTTCAATAGGACAATCACAACAATTTCGGAGAATTCACTTCATTCCGGGTGCATGCTTCTTTTCGGGCGGCTCAAACTAAAATATAAAAATTAAAATAATTCTAACTAAATGAACTTACATTTGGACCAACAATAGCCAAATAACCCAAAATGGCGTCGGAATTGATGATTTGCGTCTCTGGATGATGATCAGCCACTTCCTCAATTGACATGAATTGGAGATCGGAGAAGGCAAAGCGCTTTTTTCCGATCGAAATCCCAATGAAGTACCCGTTCGAATTGAAGATGCCGGAGCCCGAGTCGCCATACTTTCCATGCGAAGTTCCGAGGAAGAAGCCAACTAAATCAAAACAATTAATATCTGTAAAATTAAAAAATTAGACATACTATGCCGTTCCGAAATGGTTCCGTCCTTCCAAATAGGCATTCGGTCTTGGTTGACTCCCAACTGCCAATACTTCTGACCGCGATACATAGAACCAAAACCTCTTGGATAGTTCGGGAACTCGCCATTGACCGGCTCGAAAATGATGAAATCCTGATTCTCGGAAATGGCGCTCACAACTACCTGAAAAGTTTAAATTTAGCAACTAGTTCGAATAATTGAAAAACAAACCTCAATCTCAACATTTGGTTTCAAGACACTGTACAACATGAGCTTTTGATCCTTCTTGAGCAACGCATGAGGGCCATGTCGGAACGAAATTGCGTGCTTCTTGTCAAAAATTACAACGCATAGATGCAAGACTTCATCAGGTCTAGACGTCGTAAATAGCAATTTTTCAAGACTTTCTATTTCCGCTTCTTCCATGGCCAATCTAAACAAGCATTTGAATTAGTTTAAATTATAAAAGCTAAATAAAATGCGCTACTAAGAAATACAGCAATTAGTCACGTAAAAATCAGTTAAAAACTTGCTGTTATTTCATTGTCTTTATAACCAAAAATCTATAATCAAAAAGTCGATTCACAAACTAAAAGCGTGAACAAATGAAAAAGCGTTTGCAGCAAAAAAATTTCATCATAAATGTTCGGTCAGCTGCGCCTGAATTTGCATGCGAAATCCGCCTTTTCGTTGTTGATTTGAAATCTTTATGTAAAAATTGCTTACGTCTAGATACATGTGTAGTGGGACAATTTTTCCTTTTTCCGTCACCGGGAAAAAAGATAGTCAACCTTGACTTAAAAAAAGAACAGATTGAAGAGTTAATCAAAGGTTATGGAACCTTTAAAATAATCCAAATCGCCGAAGTATAACCTTTATAAATACAAATAAAACTTTTCTATGAACAACTTTGTCGCCGAAAGTCTTCTTGATGCAGTGTGGCCTCGCATTTGTGAGCTGATATCATGTGATTCAGTTTGGACTAGAATTTTTAAATGCAAAAGCATAAAGAACTTGGATTCTTCACAATAATACAAAAACCTGGGCTTTTCATATATAAAAACATGAAATACTTCAATTGTTATATACGAAAATGTAGAAATCTCAATTTTGGACTTACTTTGTGGGTATTGAAGCTAGATCCACAGACGTAACACAAGGCGTCATCAGAAGACTTTAAAGAAACTGTTTGATGAGCGTAACTCAGATGAAAAGCAAGAACGAAGGGATTCTGGAACTTTTTATTGCAGTTTGGTCTGGTACAGACGAGATCCTCGAGGTTGCAGAACACGTGGGAACGAAGTCTGGAAATCACGTCGTCCCCAATCGGCATCTAAAGACAATAACCATTGAACAAAATCACATATATTTAAAATTACCTCTTGTTGTTTCTTTTTAAACTTCTTTGCAACTGTTGTTAAATACTTCTTCGCAACGTCTTCAGAGATCTTTTTTTCTGCTGCTAACTTTATGCTTTTTTCAGGAATAACGAATTCTTCTTTATCATCGTCGACGAATTGAGGGAAAGCAGCTTCGGGTTCCAGGATTGGAGGCGATTCTGGATCGCTCTCTTCGGGAGTTTTCTGGCGTTTTCGACTTTCGACGTTCTTCCACACCACTTTTGGAGTCCGTTTCGGCTTGGGAACTTGCTGAGGAGAATACTGCTGGTCATCCGGGTAGTATCCATAGACAATAGTCACTCCTTGATAAGGATCGAGAAAACGATATTGGTCTCCGCTCGTTTCCGAGGAAGTGGTACTTGAGCAAGGTTCGAAAAGCGACTCTGAAATTTCTCTTCATATATTAATTACCTTTGAAAAGTCGAAACAGACCTTCTTGTGACATTTTGGAATAAAATTGTGGGAGATAAATAGAAATTGATGTTTCAAAAAAACAAAATTCTCGGAAATCACAGAAAAAAGTCTGACGTTGGTAGTTGGAACATTTCGCCAAAAATTCAAACATTGGGATTTCCCTTTGCCAATGGATATACTGATGTAACTCTTTTTCATTCATTTTTTCTTCGTCCAAATACGTATTCGAGAATTCATAAAACTTAATTCGAGTAGAATCCACGTGGATTTTCCTTTTTTAAATTTGCATTTTTGGGATTTTCAGGTTTTTCATTTTCGTGTTTCCCATGTTCCTTGGTGACTCCAGATAACCCTCTCCATTCACCCCTTTGTTGAGGACGAGGCAATAATTTTCATCACTCTACCATGAGACAAATGAAAACTCAAGAAAAATCTCAGGTAGTTTTTGTTTTACTTTAAAAGTCGAAATTGAATTTTTAGCGTCGACGACGTCACGAAGTTTCCTCAAATTTCAAAAATAACTATGATCTCCGTCCGACGGCTTGGAGAATGCAACGTCAGAACAGAGTCCCTCCTCCACCCCAACCCCCTTCGGCAACTCAGGTCTTGAGGAATTACGATATCTTGACGTATTCCTACTGGGAGATCGGATCCGGTCACTACAGCAAGGTCTATCGGGCTATCCACAACGATATCCAGGTGACTTGCATTTTTTCATATGCAGATAATTTCATGTTTTCCACATACAATGAGTCTCACCTTTTTCCATATATGAGTAGCTTTTGCATATGATTTTGCTTTTTCCATATATGGATATTTACTTTTTTGTGTATTAATGCTGTTTTTCAGTACGCCGTCAAGGTGATCAAACTGAAGCAGGTGGGAGAAGAATTCCGGAATCAGTTTTTGCCGAGGGAAATCACTTGCTGGCACAGCGTAAAGCATGAAAACATCTGTCGTTTGATGGGACACTTTTCCTATGAGGATATCTACATGTTCATGATCATGGAGTACTGTAATGGCGGTGACTTGGTGGGTTTCAGTGAATGAATTACATTGTAGTGAAAGCACTCATACATGGATTTCTTTGGTGGTTTTTCAGCTGAGTTTTATCCAAGAGAACGGACCGCTTCCTGACCTCACTGGGAGAACTTGGCTGGGACAGTTGCTGGATGCCGTGATCTACCTTCACAGAAAGAAGATAGCGCACAGAGACATCAAAGCAGAGAATGTCCTCATTTCTCCTCGCGGGGTCAAACTGACAGATTTCGGATTTGCGTGCTACGAACCAGAAGGACGTTATTCGACGACTTACTGTGGATCCAAGGCTTATTCTTGTCCTGAGGTCCTCGGAGGGATTCCCTACGACGTGTTCAAGGGTGACGTTTGGTCTTTCGGAACCCTCTGCTACGTCGCGATGACGAACTCCATGCCTTTTCGCGAAAACGTCTCCAGCAACAAGCTGATCATTGAGCAGCAGAGACGGAAGGACTTCAAATGGTCGAGTTTCATCAAGCCGGATTGCAAGTTCGCGATTAATAGGATGCTGACTTTCGATCAAGAAGCTCGTCCAAATGCGAAGATGGTCAGAGATTTTTCTTTCTTCTGTGGATCTAATTTTAAAACCGACTTATATAATCCCCAAAAGCCTGTTGTAATTGACTTCGGTCCTGAATATCCCTCTAGAGCTTACGGTTAATTTTGTAAGATAACTTCCGATAGTTTTCTTGTATAAAAATGAAATTCAATTTTTTCGGGAAATATAATGTAATAAAACTTCGAAATTGTATGTTTTGCAATATGCTGATTGTTTTCGGAAGAATAAAGTCGTATTTATTGTGGAAAATAGAGAACAAATTTTCACGGAGATATTCCGTAGCCGACTTCAGTTTAGGAATTTACTCATTTAGTTTTTCCAATAAAATTTCACAATTGCAAGTGTAGTCTACAGTGTACCGGAGTATTCTTTATCATTCTCAAAGAAAATCAAAGATGAGGCAAAATAAAAAATAAAAACAAGTATCACGATAATCTTTGTCTTGAGAAGCTTGAGGACCCACATTGGACTTTGAAAAAACACCTTGAGCTGGATTTGAAAGAAAAAGCACAATTGGTTGAGAAACTAATGGGCAGCAAAAGTGAGACGTTGTAGAAAGATATATCTACCCGTAAAAAACTTAAAAAAATAAAAATTTGACTACTTTACACAAAATATTTAGACTGTTCTCGCTTCCGCATATTTTCTCATAGCTTCAGCAATAGCCGGATTATTTTGAGCCTGTATCATTAGTTGTTGTTGCTGATGTTGCTGCATCATTGCCATTAACATTTGCAGATTTTCCGTTCCTCCCGATACTGGCACTTGCGGAGTAGCATTTGTTTGATTTATAAGGTGTGCAAATTGGCTCAAAGTTGCCGCAGCAGAGTGTTGCTGAAGATGTTGTGCATGGGCTTCAACTGCTGCCCGTTGTTGAGCTGCCGCCACTCGCTGTTGTTGGAGAATCTCCATTTCTAATCGTTCTGAAAAAGTAACTATTTAAACCATGTAATTTTAGGAACAACTCGTCAAAATCCCGAGAATCTTTTAAAACTTACTTCTATTCTCCATTTCCACTTGAGCTTGAGCTTGAGCAGCAGCAAGTTGGGCCACGGAATGTCCGTGCTGCATAAGCGGTAGCAAATGATGATTACCCTGCATAAACTGTTGCTGCATCATCTGCATTTGATGTGCATGGAATAATTGACTAGGTGTAGGAGCACCACCAGGTGGTTTAACACCATTCATTTGAGCTTGTATCTGTGCTTGAGCAGCGACAACTTCTCTTTGTCGTTGTTGTTCTTGTTGTTGTCTTTTTTGTTCTTCAAGTTTCCTCTGTTCTGCCAACTTTGCTGCTTCCTGTTGCTGCATTTGGACATGGGCTTGAGCCATTGCCATCGCTTGGAGTTGTTTCTAAAAAACGAGCATTATACACGGAATCCACAAGTCTTGCAAAAATGCACTATACGTCATATATAAAACATTGACTTTCTCCTACAAAACCCTCACCTGATGTTGCTCCTGCATCATCATCATCAACTGGTGTTGCTGGTAGATTCTAGGATCCACGCCCGGAGGCATCATAGGAGGGATCGCTCCCATCTGGATCCTTTGGAGGACACTCGCCATCTGGTCCTGAGGTATTCCAGCAACTCCCCCATTTAGCATTTCCAGGGCACTCTTTTGTTGCTGTTGTTGCTGAAGGAAGTTCGCCATCGATACTTGCGAATTTTGGATCGAGGTCATCGGGAGACTCGTGGACGGTCTTGCTGCTGCTTCCGCCCGGAGTTTCTCTTCCTCTTCCCGCTTTTTTCTTTCCTGCTGTTCTTGTTCACTCTTCTTTCTTTTTTCTGTCCACGAAGAAGAACTAGAATTGTGATATACTAAATCCGTTCTTGCACATGATGTTCTTGATCTTTGTTTCACTCTCTCGAATACCACCGGATCGAGGATGGCATCTGTTGATACCCTGTTTACATTCTCAGCTTTCCCTGATGGAATTACAACGCTGACTTTCTCATCAACGTCTTTTTTGCATTCCCTCGCATGTTCTGCGATCTCTGCCTCGGTCAAAAAGCAACTTCCGACCTCGTCTTCCTCGATCTCCTTCTTTATATAGAAGTTCTCTTTTTCTTCCCTCTCGTGTTTGATTCCGTTCTCTTTCTTGATCTCTTTCTTGATCTCCTCCTCGTTGATTTCTTCCTTCACTCCAGGAGAACTAACAGAACTTGACGAACTCTGATACCCGTTAATCTTCTTCGACTTTGAACTGGAATCTGAACCCGATCCTTCTCCCTCCTTGGGTTCACTGTTAGCTTTCTTCTTGCCCCCGTTCCTCGGGGACGGCACATCCTGCAGATCATCCGACATCGCGGAGTGTCTGTGGATCCTCTTCCTCGACTTCCTCAAAAGTTTCTCGTCCCCAGGAGAATCCAGATTCTTCCTGTACTTATTGTTCGCCCTCGTCCTAACCCCTTCGTCAACCGGACTTCCTCTGGAAAGACATGGGGGCACTGTGGCTGGCCTCTCCACGTTCCTCAAGTTTCCGTATTTTTTGAAGTATAATCTACAATCGGTACACATAAGTTGTCGATGAATACCCGCGTGATGCCAGTCTCTGCTCTTTGTGGAATAACAGTGATGACATGCTCTTTCCTCGATGTCTTCCAGTTCCTCCTCGGAAGCACTGGCATAATCTATCAAATCCGCCGATGCAGGCCTTACTGGGGTTCCGTTTTTGAACGCCTTTTTCTGCACAAGTCTGACTCTCTGGATTGCACGAGGTCTGGTAGCGTCTCTCGACTTTTTCCACATGTAATAGAAGTTTACCAAATGTTCCTGAAAATTGCTCCATCAAAATATCATCAAAAAGAATGAGTGTTTTTCAAAGATTTTAACAAGTTGAAAACTCACTCTCATATGATACGGCAAGAGTTCTTTTTGAATTTTCGCAAAATTTTTCCCATAATTTTTGATACCCTTTGTGAACTTTTTCACATCTTCAGCCGTCAAAAAGCTGTTGTCTTCCGCGAGCTGATTGTCGTGCTGTTCCATGATCTGTTTCGCCTTCTCCATGTTGTAATTGCATTGATGGAGGTTGACTATAGCGTCGTCGAAAACCAAATCTCCCAATCTCGAATCCCTTTCCAGCTGCGGAATCTGAGATTTCCTATTCAGACAGAAGGTTCTGTAAGCACGACACCCTTTGATGTACTGCTCCTCGGCTTCTTGACAGATTTCCCCGGGGCGATAGAGGAGTTGATCCAAGTCCCGGTCTTCGCTGACGGATTCTGTCGGTGATGGAGGTAATTCCGCCTGAAAACACTATTTTACAACTTTGTCATCCAACCAGCAAATTTCCTCTAATCTTCAGATTCGAACTGGTCACGAGATATTTCTGTGAAAGTTTCTTTTTTATAACAATTTTCGGTTTTTAATCCTGACCTCAGTCGAAAATAATCCCGTAGTTTTCAAAAAATAAATACTACATTTACGTGAAAAGCTTTCGTTTTTAGGAGCTTGGCAATTAGATACGCAGGTGATAATTTCAGTAAAACTAATGATATACAAAATAAAAGTGGGGCTTTGGTCAAAAATAAATACGAAATCATGGAATTTCGAAAGCTTTTCTATTAGCATTAGTTCACATTGATTTTATACAAGAGAAATTCGGATAATAAGGGATTAAATTCGGGTTTATCATAATCTGGAGCCAAATAGAGATGAACTTGTAAAAAATCAATAAAAGAGTTTTTGGAATAAAAATGTATAAAGTTGGTCTACAACAACACAAAAATCCGTACACTAAAAATTATACGCAAAAACTCATAGGGGATTATAAAGGGAAATACAGAAATTTATGTGGAAATTTATGCGTGGACACATGCACAGAAAAATAAACGAAAATCTCACCTGATGTCTTGGACCAACTCTGATGGTTCCGTGGAAGGCCGCCAGTCTATTGCTGTCCAGATTGTAGTTCAAGCAAGAGAAGAAAATGTCTTCCTCCGCCAAGCGTGCTTCGTCCAGCTCAGAAATGTTTCTGTACGATTTCACTGTGCACTTTCCTCTGAAAAAAATTCATCAATGGTTTTAACGAAAGTTGTGGGGAAATTTCTATAGCAACAAGGAAACACGAAATTATACAAGCAGCTGAACGAAAATGACCCTTTCCGTAAACACTGTTATTAGTCAAGACTAATCTGCTCTTAAATAAGATATCAAGAAAGATAAGGAAATTATTCGATTCAGAACATCAGTTTACGACTGCCATCAAAGCGGCTTATCACCACCGGCCTCGAGTCATAGACAAAAATGGGAGTTCCGAAACTGCGGGCAGAACGCCAAGTGATGAAATTCTGCTTCGGACATAACGCCAGAAGCATTCAAAAACATTCGAGACACAACGCCAAAGATCGTGAACTTCTGGCAAGTTGGGCGCGATGCCAAAATATTCGATTTCGATATTCCGGATGCAATACTACACAAACACTTGAGCTGCGAAGTTCATAGTGAATTTGAGCATTATTTTTAAAGTTCCATTTGTTTTACAATCGCCTTGGGAAATGAACTTTAAAAATCTGAAAAATTGCTTTTTTGCCGGAATGGGCCTTTTGGGAATCCTCCTGACCAATGGCCAGGAAATCCTGTTTTCGCAAATATCGAAACTGTCAAAAAACAAAAAAGAAAAGAGAGGTGAAACAAGAAATCTTAACTAGTTGTCGGATTTCGCTTTTGACAGGTCAAATGGATATAAAAGCCGAGGTCCAAAAAATCATTCACTCATTGCAATCCTTCCTATTACATAATGACTAGAAGCGGATTTCTTGTTGGATTTGTGGCGATTATCGGGATCTGGGTTATCCATGTCTCTGCCGGGCCGATCCGAGGTTCTCAGGAAGAACAAACCACTGCCGTCGCCCTGGTCAACGGCACTAGCGAGGTGATCGACACTCTGACTACAGATTTGGCCGAGTTCAACGGAAATGGGACTGAGCTGACGAGAGTCAAGAGATCCTGTGGATGCTGCTGCTGCAGACCTTGCTGCTGTTGTTGCAGACCTTGTTGTTGTTGTTGCAAACCTTGTTGTTGCTGCTGCAGATGCTGTTGTAGATGCTGTTGCTGCAGATGCTGCTGCTGTAGACCGTAAGGAGCACAAAAATAACTAAACTGATATGTGAAAGATCTTCATATATCGAAGTTGGATTTCCGTACATACAACTCGTTTTTAGATGCTGCTGTGGATGTGGTGGTTGCGGTGGATGCTGCGGAGGACGTAAACGCAGAGCCATCCAGCAATTGACCCACAAACTCATGGACAAACAAGCCGAGGTCTTGAGACAGATCGCCGACGCCTCTGCCGAGCTCGAAGTTCCTTCCACCACCACCGAAGCTCCCGTCACCAAGGTAGTGACTATCGCACAAATGGATTCCTACGGACGAAGACAGTTCTAAGCCAGAAATCTCTGAATCTAAGTTATTGCATTTTCCTGATCTGGAACTAACTTATGTAATAAAAGCTAATCCAGATAAGCTGGGGATTAAGGATGGGGAGTTTTAATCCTTCGCGGAATCCGGAATAGAAAATAAAAAATACCTTTTCGGGGAAATTTTCCATGTCAGTTTTAACAAAGTTTGCAATAAGGTCACATATGGCCAGTTTTCCTTTCCGAAGATATCGGTCAAGTTCAAAAGGCCATTGAAACGGTCACAAACACTTCCATCCAATCGCGCGGCCGATCGAAATAAAAAGTTGCCAATCGGAAGACCAGTCGGAACACAAAGTTGCCATTCGAACGACAGTCAAAATACAAAATTGCTATTTTTCTTCCCCGATAATCCTCTACGGAAACGTCCTAAGCCGCAAATATGAATTGAATGACTGGCTTTTCCGTGACGAAATAAGAAAAAAAGAAAAAATAAAGAAGAGCATCATTTTAACAAATAAATCAATTTTTAAAATATGTTCCTTTCAATAAGCCGCAAAAATAAAAATCTAAAGACTTTGAAAGTAAAACTTTGTCACAAAATATTTCTTTCAATAATTCGAGACAATTCAATGAAAGAAAAATAGAAAACAATTTCGAGAAATGAACTTCGTGTGTCCTTGAATAACAAAAATAAAAACAGAACTAACCTGAGGTAGCTGATGGGGTAGGTGCAGGCGACCTCGTTCTGGAAGAGTTCTCGAGATTCGTACTCGAGTGTCTTTTCGTAGATGCCATGCTCTTTTCGCTCCTGGACCAGAAGCGAGTATGTCACCTCCGGAATGTCCTCGGGACGGTAATATCGGGTAAGTTTCATCGAGATCTGTTCTCTTTTAGCCTGAAACCGGACAAAATGAAGATGGGTTACTTTGTGAACCACTAATTTGCTTAAATCCTGTCAAGATCATTTCTCACACTCCTAATTAAAGAATTGCAGTCGGTCTCGATGAAACGGAAGATTAATCTTTTCCTTCCCGGATCATCATTCTCTAATAAAAGATCACTTGAGACAGAAGTGTGGGTCCCGCCACGAAGACACTTGATTAATTCCTCGACCATGAGCTTCATTATTGACCCTTAATTCGCCTCAGTCCTCGGTCAAGTGCTTCTGGGACAGACCTCTCGACATTGACACTTCTTTCATTCAAAAATATGCAAATCGTCTTTGAGAAAAAAGGCCCGACAAAAATTGCGCAGGAAGCCCTTTCTTTGCACAGCTGTTGCGATCCTTTTTCCCCAATTAATCGAAAACCATAATGCTTCAGATTTTGTAGAGTAAACAAAAACAAAGTTTCAACTTTCAAAAGTTGATCACTTTTTGAAAACATCGAAATTCAATCAGGTTTTTTTGATCAATATCGAACATCAAGAATTCAGGAAGTCCTGCATTTCCATCTCGGGATAATTTCGCAAAATCTTTACAACAGATCATTTTAGGAGATTGTGAAGATCTCTTTCAAAGCTGTTTCGTAAAATTGTTCCTTTATTATTTTTATAACTGTATAATTTTATAGTCCCCGTGAACGGATGGCCGTAAACCCGTTTTATTGAACCAGAGCGATTACTCACTTTCGAAAATGAATCTGGATCGATTTGCTCTCAAAAAACTCGGCCACATTCGAGAGGGTACTTGAACAACAGATTTTGGAAACTTGTGGATTTCCTTTTTTGAACAATCTTGAAAGACTAATGGGGTCAGAAAACATACAATTGTAAAGATCAAGAGTGACATTGTTACGAAATGTTCCCGAAACGAACTTCCAAACACTTCCCGACTCTAACTTGTTTGTTCGACAGGATTTCTGGGTTTGAGAAGACATTGACTGGATTTTGCAAAATAAAAAAACTCACAGGTTTGAAGCTGGAGATGGTGGCGACGACGTAGGGTTCGTTCGGAGTGGATTCGAGGTAGACAAAGTCCCCTGGCCAATACAGGGCCCCGTCGTGAGCTTCGAAACATTTATATTCATTGTCCGCTAGACATTTGTAGACTTTTCCTCGACGTTTGTGTTTCGGGTCCACTCCGAGGGTGTTGTGCAAGGATCTATGTCCGTTGCTAATATTGTAATAGACAAGTTCAACTTCCCATAATCCCTTTTCAAGACATTCATCCGGATTTGGTTTTATTGTTGTTTTTGTTTTTTCGGCAGAAGTGGAGGCCGTGATCGAATCTTTGGGATGTGTCGTTTCCAACACGACCACCTGGGAATTCGTCATCGACCCGGATCCGTCCACAGCCGACGAAATTTGATTCTAAATCGCACCACAATCTTGGCGCGAAAATTCAATTATTACTGAAAGAAATTAAATTAATAAAAACGTGAGGTCCGCAGAAATACAAAGTCAAAAACGAATATTTTCACGTATTTTTATCGACACGGAATTGTGAAAGGGAAATTCTGGATATTTGTTTACGGATTAAATTATCAAAAAAGTGGAAAATTTTACAACCTTTCCCGACGCGAAATCTTAGAACCCACTTTCAAGTTGTCCCGACACGAAACTTTAGAACTCAAACTTAAGTTGTTTCGGAATAAAGTTCCAGAACTTGATTTAAAAATCGTATCGCCGAAGATGAAAACAGACTTAAATCCCGTGTCGAGATACTTTTTTGAACCCAAACTTTTCACGAATCTGTCCCGAGACAAAGTTTCAGAACTTGATTCGAAAATCGTATCATAGAAAGAAAAATACACTTGAAAGAATGTCTCAACACGAATTTCAACAACTTCCGATTTCAATTGCTCCCAGTTTCTCCAAAATTCCGGAATCCCGCAAATATTTTTCCAAACTCGACAGTCCTTCAGAGCTTCAAGGTTTTTAAAAATTAAGAACGGAATTATAAAAGTGAACAAGATTTTTAAAGATTTAAGCTAATTAATAAATTAAAATAAATTAAATCCAGGAAAACTAAACAGACAAAAAAACTAAATTTTCAAGTTTCGCGATATAACATCTCGAGTACTACTCACTTTCTTAGAGGGTCCAAAAGAAAAGAAGCAAGAGAGATTGTCAACTCTTTCTGTGCTTTCTTTCTTTTCAACAAGTCAATAAAAACCATACACGACCGTTGGGGGTTCGCGCGCGATTGACTGTCTGCAGTTTTTCTTGAATTCGAGGATGCAAAAAGGAGGATAAACATGGAAATAGAAGTGAAAATTAGAGTCAAATGGAATGATGAATAAATTGTTCTCAGGGTACTTCCATAGGTCAACTGAAACACAGTAGTCAAGAAGGGGGTTGCCTTGTTCCAAGGGTAGGGACAGTTTCCGAGAAAAAACGAATCTGGGAAACTTCCACAAGGGGGGAATTGTGGAGAAAAAGGTTAACGAACTCCCCCAGGGGGAACCAAGGAAGAAACAAATTGGGGAGCTTCCCCGAGGGAGGAAATTGGGGGACTTTTACGAGGGGAAATCGGGAACGAAGAAGAAATTAGATTTCCAGGGATAAATTCAAAACTGCTGTGCCTCAGGGTTATTCTCATGGATCCGAATAAAATTATATCTTTGAAATGAAATTTTACGACTCCAGAGGACCTTTAAAATCCCGGATGTCCCGAATGCAATCCATGACTCAAGTCTTCATATTAATATAACCCGGTCTCTGTATTATTGGAGAACGACCTTCTCTGTGAATCTTTAATTTCCAAAGACATAGGTTTCCAAAAATAAAAAATACGACGGCTCCAGACAGGATCCGAAAATCAAGTTCAAATTAGAGAAAGGTAAAAATCGATGGAAAGAAGTTGTTCTCAAGTTAAGTGATATAGTATTTCTTAGTTTGTAGAAATAATAACTTCTGGCAAGATCCGAAAAAATCAAATTTCAATTGGAAAAAGGGCAGCAACTAACAGAGAAGGAAGCGGTCTGGTGGTGGCGGCCCGACACAGAAAGACCGATTAACGCGCACACGAGCTGAGCTGAGCTGGGCGAAAGACCAGTGCGAGTTGTACCATCATCCGCCGGTCTCTTCTTGCTCGCGCAGCCTGTCGGGAACATCCATAGAGGAACGGTTGCTCGAACAGTCCAAGAACCTCAAAAAGTCAAAACTAACTACAACAGATTGGAAGAGGCGGATCATCGTGGAAAAGAAGATTTCTATGGAACATTGAAGAATGTTTCCGGATGATGGGATTGGACAGGCCAAAAAAGCAAATAAAAACATAAATTGCAGTTTTTAATTCCAAAATAAACGAGTGACCTTGGACAATAACTTGAAAGGGGTGGGCATTAATGAAGCCATTATCTCAACACCTTTATCTGTGCTACGATAGTGACTCGGAAAGACACGGAACTCCTAGTTATTATCTGGTATTTCTAAGGATCTGAAAAAGAAAGGAAATTATGTTTTTCAATCACTATCTGAGACGATTTCTAGAGCTGTCAAAAATGAGAATTCAAACAAAAGGAGTGGATAGTGACTGGAATTGAGCGATTACTTTTCCCAGCCACTTACGGAATGTTGCTTTCGATAGCTCCAATAAGGGGTAGTGGCTGATTCCAGCAGAAAATATTCCCAATACTATCCATGTCTCATTAGAATCCTTATTTTGACAGCTCCGCGCATTGTCCAGGATGGTGACTCGGTTTAACGTTTCAGTCACTATCCTGGACGATTCCAACATCTGTCAAAGACGACAGCTCTAACAGCAATCGTAAATTGTGACTGACTTCAACCGTTTCCCAGTCACTATCCTGGGCAATTATTACCGTTCTTCCGAAAAACATAATCCATTATCGATCGACGCAAATCCACCGTAGGAGGAAATTAAAGAAACAAATTTTGGCCGTTCCATAATGAAATTGAAAAATACCAGTTTCGTCGCCAAAAGTGGGTACAGCAGATGCAAGCAAATAACTGAAGACCAGATTGAATTGCAGCGATAAGGAAGCTATTTTCCGATTATTGCGTCCGTTGTTAAAAGGCGCGACAGGCAGGTCAAGAGCGGATAACAAAAATTGTCCTGAAACTTTTCTAATAAAAAATCAATTCCTCCAAACAAATACCAAACCGCGGGTCAAGAACAAATGATGGGAATTATCCTGGAGCTTTTTATAGGAAATTGTATTTTTTAGATGAAAAATCTATCGAATCAGTTCTTTGTTTTAAAAATATTTATTTTTTCTTATAGAAAAATATTTTTCATTTTTCGGGGAACGATATAAAAATGAAAAATGCTTTAAGACTATCCCGACACGAATTTCCAAAGTTCTTGAGTATCCAGAATCATTTTTTACGAAAATAGAAATCACTTTTTACGAAATTATCTCGACACAAATTTTGAAAACTTTTAATTTTTATTGATACCAAAAGTTTTCACTGCATTCAGATTCTGGTTCATTAAAAAACAAGGCCATGTTGTATTTATTTTTAGTTAAATAAGAGACTGAGACAAATGGGGTCGGATAAACGGAACGACAGACAAGAATGACCGAGCGAGTGACCAGCGTTGGTTGTCTTTTGCTTGTTTGGCCTTTATGAGAAGGCCCGGTCGGTTTTAAAGAGGTGACGATATGAGGCAATTCGACTTGAATTCTGCTCAAAATGTCAACTTGTACTCCAACAGAAGAACATTGAAATTTTAATAAGAGAAATTAAAAATTGGATTTTAATCGAAATATCGACTCGCATTCTAATATAAAGACATTCTTGAAAAACCGCAAATCGAATTTTGATCAAAAAGGGGAATTTAATTTTCAGTAAGAAAATTATAAAAATTGAATTATCAATAAAAAAATATTTGAAAAACTTCAACAAAAAATAAAAGAAAAGCTCGTAAATCCGGTCTGATCCATGGCGGATAGCCAGATTTGAACGAGAAACGCGAATTTTCAAAAAGACAAAAATTCTCTGGCAGGAAAATGTTCACTAATGCGAATAAGAAAGAATGTGTACAGATTAATCGTCCTTTTGGAGAAGAAACTCCAACCTGAACATATGTCATCAAACGTCCAAGTTCCGCTCGAGACCCCAAAAATGAGTGTTCATAATTAGAAATAATTTTTCATTTAGGACTCGGGAAATTAATTTTTAATTTTGATGAGCCTTCCTATTGATTTTTGTACCTTTAGAAACAACACGTTTCGAAGTGAATAATTTTATAAAAAATAATTCAATTCTATTCAGAGTTTCAAAAAAATACAATTATGAAAGGAAGAATTGATTTGAGAGATCTTGAACGAAAAATGCATGTTCCTTCAAAAAGTAATAAAAAAGTTAATAGGTCTCAGATGGACGACTCATTTTTTCCAAAACAATTTAAAAGTGACGAGAAAAAATCAAAATAGTTTCCCACGAAACAGTCCTGACACGAGTTTTTAAAATTGTTCGTTACAAAAACCAAAAAAGAAAATAATCATAAAACGATCCCGATATGAATTCAAATAATTTTTGTCACAAAAATAAAAAACAGGAATGATCACAAAACGGTCCCGACATGGATCTCTGGAATTTCTCGGAATCCTCGATTTCGTATTCTGGCTTCAAACTTTCTCTAAATCCCGAAATATTATAGTTATAAGAAATTTGACCACTTTACAGATTCAAAAATGAGAGTAATTTTAGCACTGTAAAAGTTGAATAAAATAGAAAAAATTGTGCAAACAGAAATGAAAACTCTTTCGATTATTTTTTTGCCAGCTCTTTGATTTCACGTTTTTTCAGTCAGGAGAGAAGAATGACAAACAAACAGACCAGACTGACACTCGGAGCTAGACTAGTTAAACTGGCCAAGGTTGGTCAATTGGCAACAATGGATCATATTATTATCGTAACAAAAAAAAACAAATTTCCGCGAAAATATGTTAACATAAATTTTAGAAATTTGTAGAAAAATGAAGGTCAATTGGCAACAATGAATTGCATAATAATAACCAATAATAAAAAAGATTTCCGTGAAATTCTTTAAATTCGTAGAAAAGCAAAATTAATTAATTTAGGGCAAAGAATCCTATTATAAAAGTTAAAAAAACATAAATTTTCGCAGAATTGTCTTATCACAAACTTTTCTTCGAAAGATTAATCAATTGATGAAGGTAGGCCATATTGTATAAATAAATAAAAATAAAAATAGTTGCTTCCACAAAGTTGTCCCAGTTCGAATTATTCTGAAAAAAAAGATTAGTTAATTTGCGACAGTGGATAATGTCATTGCAAAAATGAAATATAAATTCCCACGAAATTGTCTCGACACGGATTTTCGAAGCTTAAAAATAATTCAAAAGTTCAGAAATTCAATTTAAAAAATAATAAAAAAATTTAAGATTTAAAAATCTAAAAATACAAATCTAGAGTGAACGCGCCAAAATTTTAACAACTGACTCCCAAAAGAATAAAATTCTCGAGAACCCGAGACTCTAGTTGCAGGACTGATTGACAAGTTGAATTAGCGACCTCGAGAGACCCCAACATTAAGGCACAATCAAATTATACAAACTATTTTTATTTAAATTTTAGGTTTTTAAAGTCTCGAAACGAAAAGGAAGAGTGTTTCGTTTCAGAGAATATTGAAAATTGTTTCTTTATCTTAAGAAGATTGTGTGTACTCTGATCTTAGAAAGAAAATAAATATTAGGTCAAATGTATTTTCACCGGAAGAAGGAAGCGACAAAATGTCCACTTTCGCTGCGAGAGAAAATATATTCTGGTAAAATACGACGTGTTTTCTTGCACAGGATTTGGTTTTAGAAAAGAAATAAACATCAGGTCAAGTGCACTTTCGTAAGAAGAAATAATAAGACATCAATTTTCGTTGTAAATTTTTTTATCATTATGTGACGTACTTTCCTAATGAAGTCAGGTTTCGAAAAAAGCATGCCTTTTCCGATAAAAATGTAATGGATATTTTTATTACAACAAAACCTAGTTACAGAGAGAAAAAATACTAGGTCAAATGTTTTCATAAAAATAATAAAATATTCATTTTCTTTGGGAAGGAAAACAATATTTTTGATAAAAATATAATGGATATTTTTAATACAACAGAATTCGGTCCCGGAAAGAAAAAAATATTAGGTCAAATTTGTATTCATAAAAAAAGAAATAATAAAGTATGAATTTACTTTGAAAAAAAAATAATTTTTTGACAAAAATATGACGAATATTTTTGAATAATTCTTGGCCTTGACGCAAACTTTCTTTTGTCGTAAAGAAAGTTAAATACTACTCGATTAATTTTATATTTGGTCAAAATAAAAACGCTCAAATAAAAATAAAGAAGAATTCCCAAAGGTCAACAAGGCTCTTCGAAAGTAGTTTTCAGAGGGCCTCCAAGTTTTCGAAAGGTCCTCAAAAGGTCTCCAGAAAATATTTTTTGGCAAATAATCTCCAGAGGACAGTTAATCCGAAGATTTTTTCTCTAAAAATCAATTTCCAAAAATTATCTTCAGAGAATGATCTTTGAACAAATATTTTTTTAGAAAATATTTTTGAGGAAATTGTCCTGAAAAACAATCATAACATTGTCGCTAGAAGATAATCTACAGAAGAACGTCCTAAGAAAAAAGGTTGTTAGAAGAGGAAGGAAGAACTTGCACTCCTTGCCTCGACTAGACTTTTCCCGGCCAAAGAAGGAAAGAGTTCCTCAACACAAAAAGACAAAATTCCTAGATAGAAAAGAGTTCCTCGACCAAAGATGGAAAGAAAGTTCCTAGACAGAAGAGAAATAGAGTTCTTATGTGGCAGAGAGAATTACTACATCGAGGAGAGTCACTACATAGAAGACGGAAAAGTTCCGACGCTCGAGTTGGGTGTTTGTGGGTGGCAATGACACTTTCTTTTCCTTCGAGGAAGCACTCGAAACCGAATTGAGCGAAATAATGAAAATGAAAATGAATTCTATGTAACCTAAGAAGGAATCGAAAACTTTCATTCATAGGTCCGGATGAATTCGGAAGTGAGCTTAGAATACTGTAATAAGATTATTTTTAATTTTATTGATTTATAATTCCAAAAATAATTTCATAACCGGGAAATTAATTTCCGTCTTGAGACAAATATATAAAGTTATCGTCTCAGGACCAAGACATCGAGACACCAAACTTTTCGCACCAAGACCAATATGTCAAACTGTCACATTTCCGTGTCAAGACAAATAAGTTACATTATAAAGATTCTGGCGTCAGGATTGACGTTTCAAATTATCAAATTTTCTGGGGATTTAAGGAACGTTAATTCCTTCCTAATCCGCGATTTTAAATTTCGCAAACTCCTTTTTCTTGAACAAAAGAGGTTCCAAAAATTGCAAAATTAATTTTCTTTCGAGACCAAACAAATTTTAAAGGCTCGAACAAGAAATTCTAAATTAAAAAACTTAAAAAATAAAAAGTAAAAGATATAAATTCGATAAAATTCAGGAAATAAGTTTTTTACAGTTGTATAATAAACAAATAAAAAGATAAAAAATCAGTTTTGTTGTTTTCCAAACCAAAAAGATTAAAAGTAAAAAATCAAAATGGCCGACATTGCGTTCTTTCCATAATCGAAAATATAAAAGTACCAAAAATATCAAAAGTGAAGGCTCAGCTGATCTCGATTGATCAATTACAACTTTTTTCAGATGAAGGAAAGGAAGCCCAATGAGCAAAAAAATGACTTGTTTGTCTTTCGGGAGGAAGGTCAACTTGGAAACATTACACGGGGAGAGGAGGAAAAACTGGCAAATGAATGGGGCTAGTCAACCACGAAATTGGAGAGTTTCGTGGTATATTTTCGGGAATTTATGAGGACCAAGTTTAGAATAAGGGTATTTTAAAAATTTGGGAATTTACAAAGACCAAATTTCGATAAACGGTTTCTAAGAAATAAATATGTTTGGAAATATATATTTAAAAACAGTTGAGACAATTATTTTTTAATAAAGATATTTAAAAAAGACATGAGTTTATTCTTTGAATGACTCAAAAGGAGCAATTGATTTAAATTGCAGAAAAGTTTTTAGGTGAATTTTCCTCTAATGGAGGATAGAGTAGTAGGTATTTGAGCACCTGAGAGTGGTAATGTAGGGTAATGAAGACACTGTAGATTCGTGGAAAAATTAAATTTCGATTTTGTACAAGGAAAAATACCTTTCCAATTTTTTATATTTTTGTTTCCTATAGACCTTTAATCGCCTAATGGGTCTCGGTAGATAACCTTCACTCTCAATCGTCTAAAAATCACGTAAGTTGGGGACGTCAGATGGAAAAAGAACACTTGATCAGAAGTCTTGAACTTTGTTTGTTCTTCATAATAGTTTAACAAATAAGTCTCATTTTAAAATATTTAAAAATCATAAGTTGGGGATACCAGACAGAAAGGAGTATTCGACTCCGGATTCCTGGTTTTTGTTTGTTTTCCATAAGGTTTAATAAGTAATATTTGTTTTAAAGTATTGTTTAAAAACCACATAACCTGGGAACGTCGAATAAAAATATTTAGCCTAGATTCTTTCATTTTTTAACTTCCTGTAACAGACAACTTTGACAGATAAGATTCATTTTAAGATATTGTTTAAAAATCACCCAACCTGGAGGGTTGAACAGAGAGACAAAATGTGAGTAACGCTTGCTGGAGTTTTCCATTTATTACAATGACTCAGTTAATTTTGATTTAAAAAAGTTCATTGTAAAATAGTGTCTGAAAATCACGTACCCGGGATGTCGGATGACAAAGAACATTTGGCAAACAGTTGTCGACTTTATTTTTTATACTAGATCACTTTTGTTTATTTTTTATTTCTATAGTAGATCAATTTGAAAGATCTTTATAGACCAATATTTTAGATTTGAATTTGTTAATAGTAAATTAGTTTTTAGTTAGTTTTAATTTCGACATATTATTCAAAGAATTATTCAAGAACCACGTAACTCGGGACATTGAATAAAAAAAGAACACGATTGAAAGTTTTTGAATTTTTTATTTCTTATTCAAATGTAATTTTATTTATGATATTAAATGAAGAACATTTCCGAAAAATGATTTCTAGCGTGTTCCAAAAATATCTCTCACCCAAAAGATTCAAAACTGATGAAATCGATGATGTCTTATCGCAAAAAGTTTTTCCGAAAAACGTCATTTTATTTTGTCCAAATTTTAAACTCTAGTTTGGATTTTTCAAAAACAATTTCCTTGAAATTAAAAACTTTCCAAAATTAGTAATCTTTCCGGAAAATCTCTAGGCGAAATTTGAGTGTTTCAAAAATGAAGATGAGAAACCAAAGCGATATGAAAAGCGATAATGAAAGGCGATAATATTTGTTGAGCGGTGCAGTGGCAGTTGTCGTCAAAACAGAGAAATTGCTTTCGAGTCAGTCTCTCGCCGTTGCGCAGGGACCGGGAGGACACCAGAGAAGAATCATAAAAAAGAATGAGAAGTTACATGGATAAACTTAAAGAAGAATCATATAAAAAATACGTGGAGGAACTTGAAGGATCAAATATCAGAGGCTATATAAAAAAGTGTAGTAAATTACATAGAAATTCGAAGGGGAAACCGTACGCAAAGGTTGGAAAGTTGGATACAAAGAGGAATGTATTACATGTGCAAAAATTAAACATAGGTATACGTAAACGAGAAAGGAGAAATTAGGTATGGAATTAAAAATAGATTGAATGGGGATGAAAATGAAAATTAAAAAGAAGGATGCAATGCGCAAGGATCGGATTACATTGTGGCAAATTGCATACTTAAAATATTTAAATGTGAAGGCTTTTAAGATATTTAAACTAAATGAAGAACATCCATAGTAATGAGTTTTCATAAAAGATAAACTCCCGAAGATAGTGTAGGCGAAATCTCGGAAAACATTTGTGGGTCAGAAACGAGATCGAAGACTAGATAAAAAAGAGTCACATAGCAACATTTTAAAATTAGTACATAGATTTGGAGAATGATTAAGAAGATTAATTTTACGGACTCATTATCTAAAATTATTATCGGAAGTACTGTTTTTGGCAGGTTTACAAATTGTCTGGGTAGTGACCACGTTATGGTTAAAGTCATTGCCGAGATTTCTTAGTAGACACTTGTTTTTGACAGGTCCAGAAATTGTCTGGATAGTGACTGGGGGATAATTTTATGTTGAAACTAACCACTATTTTTTTCTTTAGAATAGTTTTGACACCTCTAATAGAAGAAACAAATGGGACTGACTTTAAAAGCTGTTTTTTCGGTTACTACCTAATTCTTTTGTTAGAATTACTACTTTTGACAGGTCTGCAAGCTGTCTGGAAGAGTGACTAGAAGAGCAAATTCTTCGAGCACCGCTTTAGCAAGAATAAGGTTGTTTAAATAATGACACTCGACCTTTCCATTCACCTTCGTCTAAAAACATCTGTAACAAAATAAAGTTTTATTTTCGAATTGTAATTGCTTATGTGAAAGCCAATAAGACAAACGACTGACCAAAGCCAGCTGGCAAAATGGTCGGCTTTGCATCGGGGACAGGGAGGAGGGTCTCGACAATGAGTCCAGCTAAAGGCCGGTTTTCCCATTGCAGACTGGCACGATGGGGTCACTGCGAAAAATTTAAAATTTCAATTTAACGAACATTGTTTATAATAGTCTAGGGTTCAAGCTTCCATGTCGAAAGCTGATTAGAGGTTTTTATTTTTTCAAAGTAAAAAGTCAATCAAGAAAAAGATTAACGACAGGAAAGAAGACAGAAACACAAATGAGTGGGTGCAAGCGACGGACCGAGTGCAACCAAATGACCAAATAAAATGTTCCGTCAGTCAAATTAACCAAATCGCAATGGGAACCAGCGTTTGTATTCAAAATTTTCGATCAAGTTCAAGGATTTTCCATTATTCAATTCTTCGAAAATTCTCCTTGTTCGGATTTTCGATTTCTAATTTTTTGGATTTTCATTAATAAATCAAAAATCTCTCGTCATCCGGATTTTCGATATTTAAAGTCTACTTTAAAATTCCCGAACTTTAAGCTATTAAATATAGATTATTTACTAAGTTCTTAAACTCGAAAACTTGGACATTTTTTAAGCAGGTTTCCAGTATCCAAGTTCAAAGATTTTTTATTCTAAATTTTCAACTTGAAGGATTTTTTACAAGTGCATAAAATATTATTTACAAGACATCGGTAATTAGGTCAACAATACTTGATGAAAAACTTCTTTGCTGGAATTCTTTGAAAAAGAAAAAAACTAGGAAAATTAATTTTGTAGAAAAAGTTAATAAGCTAATACGAAGTTGTCAATAAAGAAATTTCGTTAAATAGAAGTAATAAAGTCACGTATTATAGGTTCTATATGAGTAAAGTACAATTCTCTCAGAACCTCCCAATGTATCCCGGATCTTCCCAAGATTCTTCTAGGCCCCCCTCAAATCACCTAGATGCCTAATGTTCTCTTAATTCCTGATGCTTCACAAAAAAATAAACAACTCTTTCTTCTAGAAAAATTCCGACAAAACAAACCGATTCCAGACTTTGTTTTCAACATATTTTTTTGTTACTGTATTTCTAAAGAAGTTAAAATTCCAAATTAGGAAATTACGTAGACATAAATTTTCTAATTTGTTTATTACTTAATTTTTTTATTAAAAAATGAAAACCGTAAATTGAGGAATCTTACAGAGAATTTTGAATTTTCGACTTTTTATTACTGTATTTTTAGAAAGAATTGGAAATTCTAAATTGGGGAATTTCATAGACAAAAACTCAAAACTCTTCCGACATTCGCGAAACAGACTGCTTCCTGCCCCTTTTTCCTTTTTCTGTTTGTCGAATGTCCGTTTGTCCGAAGAGAAAATTTGCCGCTACAAAACGCAGCTGTGAACGTAAAATTTGAAACATGACCAATGATGCATTAATTAAGGGATTAAAAACAACTACGGTTATTTCGATAGACATGTGTTTTTTAGGACGTCATTATAGTCAAAAATATAATCTAAAAATCACTTTTACATTCATTAAAAGTAATTAAAAAAAGTAATTCTAAATTTTTTAAAAATAATTTCAGAGAATTTTAATTTAAAAAAAATTAAAAATATACATTAAGGAAATTGAAAATTTAATTTAAAAAAATTCTCGAACGAAGAATTTTTCTTTTTTTACTTATCAAAACAACTCGAGGTTCTTCCTCCTAAAGCAACAATTATAAACAAAATTGTTTTTTGAACAATATGTGCTGTAATAAGAGAGGAATGAAGACGAGATATCCTATTGACGAGTTCAAAAATTAGAACATATCAGAAACTAGTTCCCCTTATTCCGTCAGTTTCATTCAGAATCAAGGGATTTCGTTCTAGTTTTACGACGAAAATGTTTAGATTAATTATTTTTATCGGTCTGGTGACGAAATTTCTCGACTAATCTTCGTTTATCACTGAAATTTCGAAAAATTTTGATTAGTCGTCACGCGTTACTAGGGTCCCACAATGGGAATCATTTAACCAATTGTCGCCTTACTGAGTCTCGCTAGGGGTGTGTATAATTACAGACTTGTTTTTCAAGTGACCTTCGTGGTTAAATTGAAGGTGTTGTTTCCTCTGACCCTATCGTTACGAAGGATTCATATTTATAATTCTCCTTAGTCTCCAATTCCTAGTTCTGAATTATTAATTAAAAAACAAAGTTCTACATGCAACAGAAATCACTACGAAAAACTTAAAGACAGAAAGGATTCTCAACTCCTACTCTTGTCCTTTTTCTGGGAGAAATTTTTAATTATTTTTATTTTTGTTTTTATTAGAGATATATTTCTCAATTTCCCAGAGATTATTTTGACTAAACTAGAGACCTCACTACCCTCCCTTTGAGAAGGAATTTACACTTATGATTTCCCTATTCCTTCTTTTTTAATTCTTTAACTTTTTCTAAACAACACATGGTTTTCAGTTCGAAAAAGATTAACGCTGTCCTTCGTTCTCAGACGGAAAAGGGAGATTTTATTTTTAAAATTTTTATGAATCCGCATCTAGGGAAAATTTTAATGAAAATATTTTTACATGGGAAAAAGTTTATATAAAAATATCCTCTACATAAAAGTTTTTTATAGAAATATTTCCTGCATGAGAATTTTTTTTGACAAAAATCAATTTTAAATGAAAGAAGGTTTTTATAGAAATCAATTTTATATTCAAGAGTTTTCATAAAAATCGCCGGACAATCTGTGACGAAATAAAACACGTTCGCGCGAATTGAAACTCTGGATTTTCAGAGAGAATCGATAATTTGTACTTGATAATAAAATTTTAAAATCGATAATTAAATTTAAAAAAGGAAGCACTTCAGGATGTCGATAAAAATACGACTTAAAATTAGTACAAATTAAAATTTAGGGATTCTGAGGGATTTTACTAATGTCATAGTGCAAAAAATATTTTATGAACTAGTACGGAAAAAGTTCTGAAGCGAAAAGATTTTGAAGCTTTGGAACGAGGACTTTGAACCCCTGATAAAAATATTTGAGGTCTTGAAAAAATTAAACTCTTGACACGAAAGAAAGTTTAGCACCATAACACAAAAGACTGTCTGGAGGTCCAGAACAAAAAACTTCAAGCCCTACCACGAAAAACGCAAAAAATAAAAACAAAAAATGTAGTGTATATGGGAATTTTGTCAGAATGTAAGTACTCGATGGTTCCCGACAGTTGTTTTTCAAAGTACATAAAGCCAAGTTTAATCTCGCAATGAAGTTCCTGATTAAGAAAACACGAAAAACAAAAATAATAAATGGGTTCATTCCAGTTTTCAAGTGATTTCCTAATCTTTTCCGTAAACAATTTGCAAAAATTGTAACTTCTTTGGCAATTAACCACTAATCCTAAGACGAAAATCCAATTTTTAGAAACATTTTTCGGATAATAATGTCGTTATACAAATTAAAAATTAATTTTACAAGAGAAATGTCTCGACGCAAATGTCCGGAATTTTTAAGACATTCTATATGAAAAGAATATTTCGTTTTTTCATTTCTAAACTCATTTTTGAATTATGCCATAAAATTAAAAATAATTTTTTCGAAAAAATGCTTTCAACACGAATTTCCGGAATTTTTAAAAACTTCCAGAACGTTCATCAATAAAAAGGAATTGTTTACACAAATAGATAAAATTATTGGACCCTATTGACCAAGGCTGCAAAATAAATTTGAATCCCCGTCAAGAAAAGAACAAAAACAAAGTCAAAAAACATTACGGAAAAAAGTGCCCGAAAATCTTTCAAAGGAAAAATTACCTTTTTTAAAAACTAAAGTCTGGATTTAACTACATTTTTGACTTCAAAAAGGAGAAAATAAGTTTTAATTATTTCATTAATTTCTTTCGATCGTCAATTTGGAGGTCATCAGATTAGGAAATTTTCGAATTCCTATTTCTTCGACCTTCAAATGATTGCTAATTTGTCATATCAAAATTTAATGAAACAAAATATAAAAGTTGAGATTCGACAAAAATGGAAAAAGATAAAACTAAAAGACCGAAACCCAATGTCCGGGTTTTCTGGAAAGAGAATGAGACTTGCAGAACAGGAAAAGCCGTCATGGAAGAGAGAGCAGGCACTTGGTTTAGGGACTTTCCTTTAAAAATTTTCAGTCGGCGTTGTAAGTTGTGAATCGAGAATTCTGAAAAGATTTAACTGGAAATAACAAATTTCCTGGTCGAAAAAGATTTATAAAGAGTTTAAAGGCATTTTACAAATATAACTTTTGTCCTAGCGCAATATCTTGACTCAGGACTTATACTCGGAAATTCGCGAGTTTAATTTTCTCCGTCATTTTTTCCTTATCAGAAACACCTGAACTAAGAATAATTTCACTCCAGACAATTTTCAATAAAGCCCTAATTTGACATTTTTTGATTTTCTCACGTGGACAAAAAGCATCTAATAAAAATTCAAGAACATTAATTTTTGAAGTTGGCACCTGCCCAATTTTTTCATTAATTTTTGAAACTTTATTGAATGTTATTGAGACGAACCATCATTTTGAAAGAGAAAGACTGATTGGCCTTTTTCTTCCCGGCTGGAAGAGATAAGAATCAATCAGTAGAAAAGTGGTCATGATCAATCAAATCAAAAACATCAGCCATCCACGCGCTTCGTTTTTAATTCTTGAAAAATTGAGGGACTGTGATGAGATAAACAAGAGTTTTTAATTATTGAGAAATTGAGAGAATGTAATGAGATAAACAAAACACTTAGACCCAAGTTCAAAGGATACGTTCAAAGGCTGGGGGAACAGGAAGTGAAAGGTCAAGCAAGGTCAAGTCATTTATGGCCATTTTTGGATAAAAAAGGAAAATATGATTTAAACAACGTTGGAATTATTAACCGAAAATAATTGTTATTTTGTGCAAAATGTAGTTTAGGGGTGGGATAAATTTTAGGTCATGAGACAGAAATAGAAATTTCTCGAGGGTTGTTCTGAACATTGTATATAATAAATACGAAATTTTAATTATAATTATAGATTTTCACAATTAGAGATTTAAGAAATTAATCTCACAGTAGAAGTCTATTTTTATCCTTTTTTGATTCAACAATAGTTTCCTCATTGTAAATTTCCTTACGAAGCTTGGTCATAGACATTCCGCGAACAAACGGACACATAGGGAGAGAGAAAAGATAACAAAATAGTCGTAACGAAATAGTTATAAAAAGTAGTTATAAAAAAGTACTAGTCACAAAAACCGTAATAAAAAGTGTAGCAAAGTAATTCTAAAAGTAATTGGAGTGAAAAATTGTAAAAAGGTATTAGTGAGACAGTGGCTCTAAAAAGTAATTGTAACAAAATAGTTGTAAAAGGTATTAGTGCCAAAGTAATTGTAACAAAACAGTTTTAAAAATGTTGTAACAAAATGGCTGTAAAGAGTATTATTGATAAAGTGGCTGTAACAGAGCAGTTTTAACAAGATAGTTGTAACGATGTAGTTGTAAAGAATATTAGTGACAAAGTGGTTGTAACAAAATAGTCGTAACGAAATTACATGGTCACCAACCAAGACGTTCAATTAGTCCTTGGTTTTCAATTTTCAAAATTGTTATTTTTAAAGAATACACAACTCATTAAAAAAATTCAATGAACTATGTTATTATAAGAATTATTATGAGAATTATAAACATTCATTTTCATAAAATTGTCTCGAGACAATTTCTGAAAAATAAACTCTTTCACGAGGGTGTCTGGAGACAGATTTTGAATCTTCCGAAAATTTCGATAGATTTTCGTTCTGGGAGTATTCGCTGAACTGCGGGAAATTCCAATAAGGGAAAACGACGAGAGAGATAGCAACATTCCGGGATTAGAGATTAGAGACTTCAAAAGTTTGGATTTCCCCATATGAAATTAG
Source organism: Halicephalobus sp. NKZ332 (assembly GCA_009761265.1). Taxonomy (NCBI): domain Eukaryota; kingdom Metazoa; phylum Nematoda; class Chromadorea; order Rhabditida; family Panagrolaimidae; genus Halicephalobus; species Halicephalobus sp. NKZ332. Next base: position 28,658 of record VOSG01000278.1, read on the forward strand.
ATAAGAATTGGAAATCCAGATTAGTTGTTCCTCAGGAGACGAAGTTTTCCGGAAGCTTCGATTTGAGAGTGTTTTCGCTTTAGGAGTCTGAAAAAAATAAAAAATGCACTTGTGATGTCAGATGTTTTTCGGGATGAGGGTACATGAAACCGTTCCCTTGGGGACTAGTTCAGAGGGCGGGAAATAATTTTCGTGTCCGGATAACAATTTACAAAGTTTCATGTCAGGGTTCAAAAGTATAAATGTCAATAATCAAGTTTGTAGTCGGGAAATAAATTAAATATTCTCCATGTCGGAGCTAACTTTCTAAGTCTATATTTCACGTAGTGGTCTTGACAAGAGAGATGTTTGATTTATCTCAAAACCACAATCTTGTTTAACCTCAAACATTTTTTGTCTCAAGACAAACTTTTAAAAATTAGTATTTTTATTTTCTTTTTAGGTTATATATCATGTAGTAGTTTTAGCGGAAAATAACTAATTCATTGTTCGACTGTGTCTTTGTTTACATATTCTTTAAAAACACGTTTTCTTCTCGAGACCGAAGAATCAGAATTTTGGGTCTCTGTTACAAGACTCAAATAATTTCTTTTCATTTCCTCCGATTTTCGAAATTAAAGCTAATCTTATTTTAATTCCAAAAATAAACTCAATAGAATTAGATTTTTGCCTCCGCGAAATTTTTTATTTATTAAAACCCACAAATTACCAGTTATTTCGATTTTAAGTTATTTCATTTTTTAAACATAATTAGTTTTTAAATACGTTTCTTAAAAATCGAAACGAAAAATAGAATAGAGTAATATGAGGTAATATAGTCCAAAGTGAAGTGATGTGAAATGAAATAAGATAAGATAAAGCAATGCTGGACAATATAAAAATATAATTTAATTTAATTTAAAATAGGATACTACAAGATAGCACAGAAAAAGAAAACAAAAAATCATTATATTATATGAAATAAGATAATACAGAATAATATAGTACAAGATAATACAGAATAATATCAGATAAAACAGTAAAAGATAAGATGGAACAAAAATGAAACAAAAAAATAAAAGATGAAATAAACAGAGAAAACACGTAATCAGCGAGTCAGATTCGGGAAAATTCAAAGAGCATAGTTTCTTCCTTTTTCTTTTCCTTTTTCACAAACGAGGGTAAATAAAATTTTATTCGCTAAATCATTTCCTGAACGAAACTTTTCCTTTAAGAAAAACTAGAAATATGTTTTCGTCATGGGACCACCCGGGATTTAAATTATTAAAATTCAGTTTTTTTTTCAAAAATTTTTTTTCAAGATGAATTCATAAATTTTTAAAACTGTTTAAAATAAATACATTTTTAAGCTTTTAAAATAAATGTTCTTAGGAGAGTTGAGGTAAGACATTTCTTGAAAATTAATTAATTTTCTTAAAATCCCTTTAAGATGACTGGATTTTCAGAAAAAATTCTTTTCAAGACAATTATAATTTTAGAAAATTTCCTTTCAACACGTCGACTAATTTTTAAAAAAATTTTTCGAGACATCAATTAACATTACAAACATTTCCTTTTAAAACAACCAGAATTTTAGAAATTTTTAAAAAGACAAAAATTCAAAAAGTTTCTTCTAAAACAACTAAAATTTAGAAACTTTCTTTTCAAGATGACTGGATTCTAGAAAATTTTCTCGAAAACCAAAGTCCTTTTAGTTTAATTGTCCACGATAAAAATGTAATCCAAAGAAGCACGACAAACTTTCCTTCGTCAGGTAATGGAATAACATGGTCGACCTATAATTTCAAATCCCCAGATTACCCAAGTGGAAATATTTACACTAATTCTAATAAAGTAGTACAAATTATTTTCACAAGTAAAAAAACAAAGTCTAAATTCCTAATAAAATTCAAAATAAGCCTTGGGGGATCTCGAAATTGAAAACAAGCCAGCCGTCTTTGAATTTTTAAACGCTTAAAGTTGAACAGTTCCGGAAAAATATTGTTTCACAAAAAAACAAAAATATCTTTACATGTCGAAATTGAAAAAATATTCAATATAGAAATAAAGTACAAGATTTCAAATTTTAATTATTAGATTGAAAAACAAAAATAAATTTTATAAATTAAAAAATAAATCCATAAATTAAAAATCGAATTTTGTATACTAGAAGCGAAAATGAAATTCTGTATACTAAATCCTAAATTTGACTGCGGTATTTCGAATTCTAAATCTCATACATTAAGTATTAAAATTAAAAATTAAATTTTATATATTTAATTTTAAATATCGAATATCGAGATATTGGATTTATATTTAATTTAAAATATCAAATAACATTAGTCCCAAGACGAACTTGTCGAGAACAAGTTTGGGGAGTTTTGAATATTCCTTCTGGAGCCAAAAGGAGATTAATTCATTCAAGTGGAAACGGGAAAGAAAAAAGATGCCATTTTGCATTATTGATGAGGCCACTCGGAGAATTCTGCGCGACAAATAGAAGCTCGGGACGTAATATTAGGTTACAAAATTAAACACATGTTCAGGAAAATTAGTGTAAATAGATCAAAAAGTGAAAGCGAAGTGTTTGTAATTTCAAGGTTTTTTAATTTTGGAAATCTCTTAGTCAATTGTTCCCGAGTGGATAAAAGACCATGGTGGAAATTGTGTTTTGGTTTCACCAGGGATGGCTCAAATGATGTATATAGTAATGAGAAAGAGTTATTAAAATTGTGTGAAAAAAGTGCTGTACAAGTAGCAAGAAAGGAAAACATTTTGTATCATGGTCTTGGGTGAGGAATATTGTATAATAAAAATGGCTTTTAATCGTCTTGGAAGTGCCTTTAGAATGATGTATATACGTGATAAAAGAAGCTTATAAAAATTCCAAAAAATAACGCACGTATATGAAAAACCAAAATGTTTTATATTCTGATCTTGGGTGTAAAATAATCTGTAATAAGAATTTCTTAATCATACTAGGAGTGCCTCCAAAATGATACAAATATTTGATGAAAGAAGGTTGTCGAAATTACAGGAAATTAATATATGTATATTAGACTAAAATGTTCCATATTATGATCTTGAGTGGAAAACTTTCATAGAAAACATGTTTTCATCATCTTGAGAATAACTTCGAGACGATATGTATGCTGATAGATAAAGGTTATCAGTATTTCGATAAAGAAATAACATGTTCCGTTCTCAAAAGAAAATAAGTTTCAATTTTTAAAAAACGGATAACCAAAGTAAGAGATTAAAGAAAATCTCGAGGTTTTATATCCTGGATTTTTAAACGCCATTTTGGATCTTCTTGTAGTTCATCTTTATCCGAATTTATTTACATTTTTTATTTTTCTTATTCTAAATTATTTGTCATTTTTGACGAACCAGGAATATCTCATTTCTTATCCAATTTGAATTCATAGGAGCTTTTTAGAGAGGCAATTTAGAGTTAACAACAGCAATAAAATGAACGACTATGCGACAGTTGCCCCCTCCTCCTCTGCGGTTTTTCCTCCCCACCGACTCACGCACATTGTCAGCATCAATCAGTAGGGGGTAAACGTCACAAAGGGGTGATTGTCACAGGGGGTACATGTCATAGTAGAGTGAATATTATGAGGGGTAAATATCCCGAGGAAGTAAATACCATAGGGGGCAGCTATCGTAGGGGAGGACGGATGTTGTAGGAGGTAAATGCCGTAACGAAGGTGAATGTAGCATAAGCAAGTCAGGAAAGTTCAAAGCTGTGTCCGAGAGACGAACACTCATGGAAAACGACGCGTACGTACTGGCACAAAAGTGGACAAATAAAAAGTTAAATTTGAACCGACATTATTTATCTTTTCGAAATTTATCTTTTTCGAAACATCAAATTCAAAAAAAAGGACCTATTGGAAACACCTGTTTTAAAACGTTTTATTTTTCGAATCAAAATGTCTTATTTTTGCCCCAGGAAATGCTGATAAATTATTACAGGAAATAATTTTTTGAGAGAAAATTAGGAAAGTAATTCTTTAAAACCTCAAATTTAATTTTCGCAAAATTTAGAAACGGAAAGAGTTATATATGAAAATAGATCCGAAATGAAGTGTTTTTTTCGAAATCCACCCGCTTGGACGGGAATTCCGTTTTCTTTTTTTTCTTTTTTAAAACTTTTTTTGTTACACTAGAATCTCATGGAAAAGTCCGGGAAATTCCTGGACTAAGTAAAAAATTCAGGGATCTTTGGAAATTTTTGGAACATGGAAAAAATAGATTTTAGAATTATGGAAAATGCCGGAATGTTTTGGAAACAGAATCTGGAGTCCTATAGAAATTATGGATTTCACGAATTTTGGAAAGACTCCAAAAGTGCTATGAAATATGGTAAATGTTCCCGGAAAATTATGAATCATTTTAGATTCCGAAAATTTCAGAAATTCGTGTTCAGACAACTTTGTAAAAACCTCATTTGCAATTTTCGCAATAACTTTTTTCGAAGCAGAGGGAGAGACTAAAGTGACAATTACCTTCTTTCGAAAATCAGAGGGTACACAAATATAATAGAGGAATAGTTTCATTAGTCTTAATAATCTTTAAAAAGTCAATGAGGGTTGAGGAGACAACTCCCTGGGGAAGTTAGTAATCATTCCAAAAAATGGAATAAAAAATTGAGTGCAATTTGTCTCATCACGAAAATTATTCGAAAACAATAATCAAAGACCAAATGAGGCCAAGTACTCTTTGGGGATTGAAAATGAACTTTTCAAAAAGGAAAAACCGTGAAATAATTAATTTAGTAAACAGGATTAATTTCCATTCGAGAACTAAAAAGTAGAAGTCGAATGTAGTCTGATCTCGGACCGAGAGTCCGAATTCCTGTCTCGAATTTAAAAGTAGTGTCTTTGAAATTAGTCATGAAAAGTTCGATACATCACTTCCGAAATTAATTATTAGTTTTAATGAACTGTGTCTTTAAAATTAATTATTAAAATTAACAAGGTACCTCTTAAAAAATGCGAAGCAAAAGAAACATTTTCCAATTAAACATGACATTTAAGAAACAGTGTCTTTGAAGTTAAGGTGGAAAGATAGATATTGTTATAAACAGATGTTATAATTTTTCATAAAAAATTCATTCCTTTTTCGTCCGATATTTGAACTCTGTGGGATTCGGACCTAAACCCCAAATCGGCTTATTTCTATTTTTCGCTTTTCCGACCGACAGTTCGTCAATGCTAAACAAGGGGAAAACTGATAAATAATTTCCGAAAGTGATAAAGTTTCTCTGGAAAAATCAATTGTTTATTAATATTGCACATTATGATTTCAGAAAATAATACTTTTTTGGAAGAAAGAAGTTTATTAATATTACATATTATAATTTCCGAAAATAACAAGTTTCTCTGAAAAATTGTTTATTAATATTAAATATTAAAAATGCTTTTCGGAATGAGGAAAATATAGCTCAAAAATACATTTTTAAATCTAATTTTCGCTTCGGGACATTTCCCTCAATTTTTTCCACAATTTCGAAAAAAACATAAATTTTCAGTTTTTTGATAGCATGGTTATAGTTATGTATAATTATAAAAATTCATAAAAATTGCAACTTGATAGTTTTTGGTCTCGGAAAGAAAACGGGAAATCCGTTGCTCGGCAGCTGCCAAAACATCAAAGGACAGCGGCTTTCTCAATTTCCTCAGAGTTTTTTCTAGGGACACAAAAACACAATTTGTGAGAAAACAAAAATTGGAAATGGAATTTGAAAGAGAGTTCGGGGAAGGAGTAATTTTGAGATAAATTCAAATTGAAAAGATTATTTTATTCATATTTCAAAACTACTTTGAAATTGGGAAAAATCGTTCTCTTCATGTTTTAAAACTCTTTTACTCATATTTCAAAGTTACTTTAAAAGCAGAAAAAATTTTATCCGTATTTGAAAATTGTTGTTCCAAAGAAAAAATATTTTATTTGTATTTTAACATTACTTTGAAATTGGGGGAAATTATTTTGAAAGCGAAGAATTTTAAAAATTAACTATCTTTAAGGATGGATTTTAATTATTAATTTGATATTTTTAAAAATAGTAACTTCAAGTCGAAATTTTTTAGCATTTAATTTTCTCAAGAATGCCGATTTGAAAAAGCAGAATTAATTTTCTAGCTACTACCCTACATGGTCTATAAAAATTCTGAAAAATCCAAATATCAAAAATAATAATTTCAATAAACGGTTATGATAGTGATTAAGTTTAACGCCCAGTAATTTGTTAAACTACTTTATAGATAACCTTATTTCTGTATGCAAAGTAATTTCAGTAGACATAAAACTTTGACCTTTATCCATCTGGTCTTTCGGAAATAGCGTTCATAAAATTTCGGATCTGTTTTTTTGATCACTCCCCTAGATGATTCGAGAGTTGCTAAAAGTTTCTGAAAAACTAGATAGTGAATAAGATTGATGATTGCTATAGTAGGTCGTCAAAAATTCACCAAGTTTACTTAGTCGAAAACAATAATAGGTAAATTAGGACACGGATGATGAATATGACAAACTAGAGACACTAGGTTCTTTGTTCTTCTCTGCATTATTCATGGTTCGATTTTTCTTTTCGCAGTGACTATATCAAAATTAAGATCAGATCAGTTATCTAGGATCCTCAGCGCCTCTACGTTCTTGGTCTTACTCTACAATAACTTCCCTTTCTCATCGATCGATGATTTTTTTAGATAATTATACAATGATTTGTGAACTTGCCAAAAATAACAGCCCTAATAAAAAGAATAAATAATAACTGGCTTCGACGATTGATTTCGTCCAAGTCACTATATTTAGACAGCTGTGTTTCCATTTAGACTGGTTCGATACGAAAACATCAGAGGATTAGAGTTTGAATGAATCGGCCACGTGGGAAATGGAATGATAACCGTTTCAGTGCTATTGTAATTTTCTGATAATAAAGTTAAACGTAGGTTATCTGTCTCGAGACTCTTGATCAAGTATCCTCGGCTAATCTTTGAGAAACTGTTAAAACACATCTACATCGGCTCTATGGATGTCATAAAAGAGAAATAAAAGTCTTCCTACACAATAACGAACAAAGTCTGAGTATCGAATGTAATTTGGAACAATTAAGAACTTCTCTAATCATTATTCATCCGGGATTAATGGTGTCTGGAAGAGAAATGAAACCGTCTCTTTCAATCACTGTGACGGGCGATTTTCGAAATTGTCAAAAACAACGGGTCAAATAGGGAACTTGACTAGTGATCGATTGTAGTGAAAAGTGGTCTCCTTCAATCGCGATCAGATAGTATGACATTCAAGGCAACACCTTCAGTAAGGATCTTAGACAGTAATTGATCTTAGTTTCTTTTCAGTCATTATTCTAGATAATTTTTTCACCTGTCAAAAAAACTAATAATTATTCAGATAGTAACTGGCTTTAACAATTTTTCCAGCCACTACCTTAAACGATTTCTCCACCTGCCAAAAATGATCCCAATGATATAATTAAATAGTAACCGAATTCAATTATTTTCTTCAGTCACTATTCTAGAGTTTCTACACCTGCAAAAGAGGAAATTCTAATAATTACTTAAATAATAACTGACTTTGACAACCTTTTCAGTCATTATCTCAGACAGTGTATACACCTGCCCAAAAAGTTAACTCAAACAGTAATTTTATGTTGTACAATCTCCACTTAAGAAAATTATTTTTCAGTTTATTTCTCAATGTAATATAAATCCATACAGTACTCAGCCGAAATTGTCGTTAAATGAACTTTTACGGTAAATTTGACAAATAATAAAAAGCGAAAAATAATATCCCTTTTCGTGGATTATTCGAGTTATGAAGACACTAGTTACAGTAATGTAGTTAAAAATCTGTAAGATACCACAACTCTCTTAGTAGTATTAGAACTATTCAAAATTCAAAAAGTATTGGAGGTTAAAATGTTAAATTTAAATATCGACAACTATGAAGATGTCTCGGGGGTCCGAAAAGAGATCTTTTGAATTCACCGAAGGAAAATAAGGAATCTGACCCAAAGTTAGAACTTCAAATTTAAAACGAATTAAAATCAAATAAATCTCAAATGCCCGGAAAATGGACCTAAAATTGAACTCAGTCAAGTATTGACTATTCATATTGGGGGTGAACAGTATACTGTAGTCATTCTGTGGATGAACGTGGTATACTGTAGTTGGAGTTACTTCTTCTCTGGCTCTGAATCTTCGACAGGCTGGAGAGTGTGCCATTGAGCGATGGGTCTTCTGGGGGAGGCAAGCATGTCCATCCAATGACGGAGTTCGGCCCCGGCGCCGTTGCATCCGAGGAGACAGCGTCCGATGGCGTCGTTAGATCCGAGTTTATCGTAATCCATGACCGTAATCATGAGGGAAACTTTCTGAAAAAGGAAAATAATATTTTTTATAAAACTTTTCAGGGGTATTTTTTGTTTCAAGGAAAAGTAAGAACAATTTTGGAGTGATTTTTTAATAAAAAGAAGGAAATCCTCACCTGGATCTGTTCGAAGGGAACTTCGAAACTGAAGCTCTCATTGTAGTAGGGGTTCAAAGTGCACTTCTTGATGGAAGTCTTCTTCTTCTTCAGACGTTTCCCGTTTTGCATCAGAACAATTTTGACGTAGGGATCCGAAAGTCCACCAACGTCCATCTTCTTCAAGTTCTTCGCCTCGAGGATAACTACAGTCAGTTTTCCTGCAGTCGGGACATATCTCAGAGAGAAACAAATATCTCCGAGAGATTTTTCTGCCTCCTTATCATCTGGAGGAGGAGCAATGTCCTTCCATTCTTCGAGAACTTGTCCGAGATCGATTTTTCCTAAGGGCAGAAGGACCTGTCCAATTTGGTCATGTTTCGAAAATCTGTCGAAATCGTAGATCGAAAAAACGAGTGTCTTCGAGCCGATTTCGTTAAATGGAACTTTGAAGATGAAAGTCTCGTTGAAGACCGGATTCAAGGTCTTTCGATGGACTTTCGTTTCGACTTTCTTCTTCTTCTCTGGAAGCAGATAGAGCTTCACGTAGGGATCTGAAGTCCCGGACATATCCATCCCGGGGAGGTTCTCTGCTTGGATTACTGTCACCGAAAGCTGAAAAAAATCATTTCATAACTGTCTTGCATTGATCTCAATGCGAAACTTTTCGGTGAAAATATATCAGTGATTCTATTTTGATAGAGATAAAAATTCATGTTTGTAATGAATATGTATGAAGGTCCTTAGTCACAGTGAATAAATATAAAGGTCTCTATTTATACTACATCTATCTATAGGAACCTCTGACTAATGTACCAAGATTGGTCATCTCTTAATGAATATCAAAAATAGTTCAGGAACTTACTTGTCCTTGCTGGAAATCGTAATCGAGTTTGTACTGAATTCTTCCTAGATTAACTTCCTCTTTCTCTTCAGCTTGTTCCTTCTCGTTTTGTTCCATGTTTTCCTCCAGAGTTTCCAGATCATTTTGAATCTTCGTCTCCATCGGGTTCAGATTCGCAGCATTTTTTCCAAAAAGACCTTTGAAGCCTTTGTTTTTGTTTTTTTCTCCATGTCGTTTTTTCCCAAACAACTTCCTGATCAAAAAGTAGGCACATCCGAGGACGATTGCCATGCAAATGAAGCCGAAAATAACGAAACCCCATTCTGGCACTAGAAAAATTTTAATTTGAGTTTAATTAAAACCCCTTGACCCTCCTGAAAAGGTCAAGGAAAATCCAATTTTTATTTCTTAAACAAAAAATTTTAATTTTAGCTCCCGATCAAACAAAACATTTTCTCATTTCTTAGAGAAATTTATATTTTTTGCAGAAGAATTTATACTTTTATAAAAATAGAAATCTGCTAACATTTTAAAATTGTCGTGAGAAGGACATTTAGAACTGTCCACTCGAGGCCAGAAGCTAACAAATTAATGTCTCTACATTTCTGAAGTTTCCCAAAGGTGTCCAATGACTATAAATCATAATACTGTAGCTATTTTCGAAAACTGTTTTTCGATTCTTTCAGCATCATAAATGGGCAGTTTGCCTTCGGGGAATTCCTTTCATATGATCTCCAAATGAGATTATAGAACATCATGGATTTCCACGATCTCCTGGATGAGATTACAGAACGTCATGAATTTTCATACTTTTCTGAGTCTAGTGGACATTTTCAAATTAGGTTAACGCAAAATTCCTCAGCTTCCGGTCTCGGCCGGAAGATTCGAGAAAGCCATGTCAAGGCATTTTTCAGGATTACGTTCTGGACATTTCCTCTTTAAAATAACAAAATTGGAGTTTTCCAGCAGCATGTAAACAAATTTTTATACGTTTTGGCTCGACAAGAAAGCTTCGAGAGATCGTGTCGAGAGTGGTTTTTAGATTTTTATGGAAAACAATTCCCTTAAGTAATATTAGGGTTTTAAGTTCCTAGAACAGAGATAAATGATGAAAAACTCACTTCCAGTTTTTTCCATAACTTTCTCCTTTATACGATCGACTCCGAGGGCCTGTTTCGCGAGGAAACCAGTTACTGATTCTTTTCTGAAATTGTATTTCATTTAAAGAATATTAATAATCTTTTTAAGTTTAAAAACTATATTAATATTACTGAATTCTAATTTAAATCTTTAAAATCTGTTTTGAATAATTTTTCGCTTCAAGAAAGTTTTACCGTAAAGGTCAACGAAGGTCAAATTACTGTAATTCGGTATTTTTAAATATAAAAACCTTAATGCTTCGATGGAGAATACGAATTTTAAGAAAAGAGTGCAAAAACAACAACAAAGAAAAACTTTTTTTGCTAACAAAGTTGAAATCAATTATGAGATTTCCTTTTTCCCAAAACTGTATCAAGATTTGCTAATATTTCTTCTAAAATGAAAAAATTACGTACAAAGGATTAAGAGACTTAGGTGACATTGAAAATCCTTATTTTCGTCCCAGGAGTATTCATCTTACAAAGATCTTTGAAAAATCTCTGCTAAATCCTCAAACAACGGTTTCCATGTCGGAACTATTTAATGCATAGATGTTAGAAAGAAAACCTTGTTAAATGTTTGGACAATTATTTTCGTTTCAGAGAAATCAGAAAACTTTTCATTAAGCTTCAAAAGACTATTCGGTCCACAGAGGTCTCGACCGGAAAATTTCCGCTTTGAACTTTTACATTATATTGGTTTCAGGACCATTTAATTCGCAAGGGTCATGAACCGGAAATTTCTGTTTCGAACTTCTGGAATAATTACTTCCTTTTCGAAAAATATCCTCTAGAAACCTTGCTAAAATAGAACCTCCAATTAAACTGTCAGAGTTCCCCCAAGAACCCCAGATGAACCGAATTAATTGTCCTTTTTAGAACCCTTGGCTTACGTAAACATGTATTTTTTAGGAATTCTTTATTTTTTTGAAAAAACTCTAGAAAAACATATTGTAATGATCAGAAAAAACTTTTTAATGACCATATTGACCAAAAATAGTATAGGAAACAATTTCGTTTCAGAACTAAAGTCAAAAATTACACCTCTTTAGGGACTTTCTTGTTGAAAAATACAAGGTCGATGAGAATAATAATTTTAAAACAAAAATTAAAGAAATATTTTCATAAACATTTTATTTTGAATTTTAACCAAGTTGAAAAACGAAAAGAAATAATTTGAAAAAGGAAAATGTAGTTTTCTTTTTTTCCTCATTGATATTCGATTTTTTCAAAGAATTTCGAGAAACGGGAATAATTTTCTCACACTCAGGAAAAAATTTAAAAATCGATTTAGAAATGTACTTCTTACCCTTTTAAAGGATCTTAAGCTAATCTCAAAATAAAATTTTACTATCTACAACGAATTTTAAAACTCTTGTAAAAAAGAAACTCACGGTTGAGCAGGGTGAGTAGGGGCCGGAGGTGGGGGTGCCGGGGCCGAACTGGAGGGCTCCATCGGCATTTCTTCTGGCATTTCCTCCTCTTCGCCAAAGGCTTCATCGTGAATCTTCGGCATTGTGGTTAGAATCAGGGAATTACTGTAGAAGGAATCAAATTATTGTAGAAATAAAAAGGATATTTATCGCGGAATTGTTTCGACACAAGTTTCTGGAATTCGGATTTCCTTACGAAATTGTCTTGACACAAGATTCTAAGGATGTTGTAAAATGGTGAAGGTGCAATAAGAAGATTTAGGAACGAAGAAAATATTGATGAAAAATAATTCTTTTTCAACATGGAAAACAACTTTCTAATTCCATTAATCTTTGATTCGGGATCCAAATTATATTTTTAAAGGTTTATGAAATATTATCCAACATGGTATTTAAAGAAGGAATGTTGAAAATACCATCGAAAGAAGGAGACGTCCAGATGCTTACTAAATTAAAAAACTCTCGAATGTTGTTTGCAAAGGAAGATATGTAAAATATCACCGGAAAAATGAAATACTTTAAGTATCGCTGGAATAAAACGCTGAATCACTAAAAAGGAAAATATGTCCAAAGCGTTATGCGAGAGGGAAAATATGTCTAGACAATTATTGAAGTAAGAATATCTAAGACATTACAAGAAAGTAAAAATCATCCGAATTATGGATTAAGTAAAACATGTCCAGAATACCGTCGAGAAAAGGGGAAATGTCTAAAATATTGGTAAAAGGAAAAAATGTTGAAATGATTACTAAAGGAAAAATGTCCAAAGCAAGTTTGCATCCGAAATCGAAGAAAAGCAGCTGAAAGAAGCCAGTCGTCAATATTTTTGCCCTACCCGGCTTTCCACTTCTCGTTTTTTTACTTTTGCCCGCGGGGTCTGGCATTGGTTTGTCCGTCAGAAGACATGGCTGAATGGCATCTGTAGTCATAGAAGCAGAGAACAGGGAATCCCATTTTGCTTATCTCCTTTCAAGTTGAGTCAAAAAAGGCCGTGACTCAAGGAAAACTGTTTCGTTTTTTTGGATGGCAATTGACGCAGCTGCATGAAGACGTAAAATTCATTTATTCTCGACAAGAAAACGTTCCAAATAAGAAAATAATAAAAAGTGGTGTTCACGAAAAAAGAAGAGGTTCATTTTGAAGATTATTTATTATTTACAGTGTTTAAATCAGATTACAGAGCACCATACTAAATCCTAGAAGTTATCAAACTATATAAAAAGACGTAAAATTTATTTTTGGCAAGGGATTTTAATAAAAAGCAGACAAAAATAATCAAGAAACCATTTCGGAAAAATGAAGCAGTTCATTTTGAGAACTTCTCATTCCCTACAGTATGTAAATAGAATTAAAGAACATCATATAGGGTTCTGGAATTTACTCTATAATCTTGGAGTCTTTCAGAAGAAATCCATATTATGGATAAAGTAAAATTTATTCTTTTCAAGGAGAAATTTCTTAAATTTTAAGTACAGAATGAGCAAAAATAGATTATCTTCGAAGAACTCTCATTATTTACAGTATCTAAAGAAAATCAAAAAACATCATGCGAGATTCTGAAATTTATTAAAATCCATTAGGTGTTTTTAAATTTTAGAGGGCCGTAAAAATGAAATTTTATTGCACCTACTCTGGACATGAGCATTTTAGATATTCGTGTACTTTTTTTCGGAATTTTATGGCATTTAACCTCAGCATAGAAAATTCAGATATTAGTGTAGAGACATTTTTTTCGGAATTTCATAGTATTAAATCCTGATGTGAAAATTCCAGATATCTGTGCAGACTTTTTTCGGAGCTTTATGCTAGGCATTTCTGTTTTTTATAGTGGCTTAATTGGATCAAATTACATAGTATCATATAAAACTGGCATTTTCCAGAACTTGCTAAATATTTTAAAACATTGCAAAGTTAAATTTAAAGGAACTCTTAATATTCCACTATGAGAAAAAGTTCTGGGGATTCTTGTCGAGACAATTTCGGAGAATGTAGAGTTATGGGAATTGATGTCGAAACAATTTCGTAAAACATCAAAAACTAGTGTTAGGACAATTTCGTTAAGGCAGATATCTTTATTTTCTATTATTGAATCTCGAGGTAACTTTAATTTTCGGAATTTGGAAAGAAAGAAAAATAGGAATCACTTCCATTTAAAAAAAGGATTTTTTTCGAATAGGCAAATAAGAAATAAATTAAATAAGAAAATAAAAATTAAGTTAGCGACTAATTTCACAAAAAAACAAAGGTCTAGGTCAATTATTAAAAATTCCTAGAATGTACAAAATTAAAGGACAATTTAGAAGGATTAAAAAACAAACGGATCCCTGAGGGAAAATTTAGAGAAATTAAAAAAAGTAAGTCCCGAAGGAAAATTTTACAAGGTTAGGAAATTAAGTCCTAAAGAAAAAATAAAAAAACAAATGAGTTTCAAGAAAAAATGTTTCGAAATAAAAAATGAATTTTAAGGAGAAAGTTTGACAGAAATGAAACTTGGACTCTAAGAGGAAAGGTTACAAAATTTGATCTTGAGAGGATTTACAAAAGCCACAAACCTTGATCCTGGAGAGGTTTGCAAGAATTACGGAAATTGATCCTGGAGAGTAAATTAAAAAATTAGTCTCGAAGAGGGTTCAAATCATTTGTCCCAATAATCTAATTATTTTCGGCGGAAAAATTTAGTCCCGACCAAAGCACGACTAATTTTCTCCGAAATCAAAAAACAAAGGATTATATTGAAAAATACATTGGAAATGGTCCAAAAACCATTGAAAAACTCTGATAAAAAATTCATTTGAAAGTAAAAAAGACCGAATGAATAACAATGGAGGAAATATTTGAGTAAAAAAGCCACGGAAACATTGACAGGAAAAAGTTAAAAATTCGAACGAAAATTAAACAAATTCTTAGAAATTTTTAATAAAAAGGAGAAGAAATAAAAATTGAACAAATTATTTCAGAGATTTTCGTAAATAAATTTGCAGATTTAACCTTTTTAATAATTTGACTTTGGATAGGAAAAATAGTGGAAAAGTGAGTAAATAAAATTTTTTATCGAATGTAAAACAAATAGCCTTGGGTATCGAAACCGGAAGCCGAAACGGAACAGCGTATCAAGCAAAAAAATGTACAAAACAGAAAAACAAAAAAAATAAAAAAGGATACGTCCTCATTTGTGGGGTATTTGATCGTAATTCCCAAAAAAGATATTTCACTTTTACTTCCTGTCAAATAAGGTAAAATATTTTCTAATTTTGGAATCGATTTAAAAAAAGAGAAAAGCTAGAAAAAATAAAAAGGATGTTTTCATTTGAGAGATGTTTGAATATACAATTTCGGAAAAAGATATCTTTCACTTTCATTTTCTATCAAATAAAATATTTCTTAATTTTGAACTTTAGAATTAATTTAAAATAATAAAAGGGAAAAGGATATGTCCTCATTTGAAAGATATCTTACTACACAATTGCAGGAAAAAGATATCCTTCACTTCCACTTCCTATCATAGTGAAATGATGCAGCTTTTAATTTCGAGATTAATTTAAAAAGAACTAGAAAGTAAAAAAGAAACAAATTTAATAAGAACAAGCTTTTGAATTAAATTACACACTTTCTTGAAGACCATGTAATATGCATTTAAAATCTGTTTTCGTTCTGAAGAAATGAACTACAAAAGGCATGTAATTTCATATATCGATTTCTACATATCATGTTAGAGTTTATGTAGTATGCACCATAATCCACTCTTATGAAAATTGTGAAAGGATCAATTGCAGAACGTATACAATTTCATATATCGATTTTAGAGAAACATGAAAGATGATTTCCGAGTGTGCGGATTCCATTTTCAGACGATGGTGCTTTCTGCGTTAGATATTTGAGTAATTATTCACAAATAAGTGTAGATTTTGCTCTGATTATGGTTATCTAGTTAGTGCTTCAAAAGAGAACCGGAATTGCGTCGAAATTCTATTTTTCATATATCAAAATTCATTTATTCTTTGCATATTAGAACTTTTTATTTCCATATGTCAAAACTTTTTTGATTTTCATATGTCAAAATTTTATTTTTCCTTATAGCAAAACTCTATTTTTACTACTTTTTGGGAAGTTATTCTAAAAATGAGAATTCTGATGACTTTCTTGACGATTATTAATCCGGAATATAAAGTACCCACAAAGTTATTTTGACTGAAGTTATTTCCTCCACAAAGCCATCTGTTTTTGACTTGTTTGTGAGAGAACAACTATTTTTAATCCCCGGAACATGCTCAGCTTAATTTATCAAGAACTATGACACAATAAAAGCATCTTTGCATATTTTTGATCTTTCCAAGTGAATTAAAGTCCATTTATAATAAATATATACTATAATGGAACATTTACTTGCATTGCCTCATTGTGACTCAGATTTCGACTTTGATTTTCCAACCTTTCGATCATCAAGGTAGCGATCCATTAAGACTATAACTGATAAGGAAAAAGTTTCGCTTCCAATTCTTCATTTGAATCAATTCTTCGAAATAATGTTCCTCTTATTTTTTGTTTCTTCGTTGTTATTCGTTACTTCGGAATCTGTAAAAGTGCCCCAATGTAACAAAGTCAGCTTTTCCTTGAACACGACTCAGAATTCAGATTCCACAATTGTCTACAGACTGAACTTTGATGTTGAAGTCAAGAGATCGGAGTCACTCCACAACGATATTACTCTTTCTAACTTTACTAGATGGTCCTACAACGAAAGTTTCTATGAATCTTTTCCTCTGGAATTCTTCGCAGATTCTATGGATACAGGAATTTTCTGCAATTCTAGTTTGCCTACTTGTGGATTCAAAAACATGAGAGACGGCCTCGCGATGGTGTCCCTCACGGTGCAATACAGCCCGTGGGAGAGCTACGGGGAGTTCTTCATGAGCTTCTGGTACATCGAGGGGACTATCTACAATTCCAGGGCCGGGCAGATGTTCGATCCCGTCACCGACACTTGTTTCCACGACAAAATCGATTGTGAATTTTCAAACATTTAGGGTTAAAATACCTCAAAACTCACATTTGCGGAGTAATATGTTTTTATCAAATAATATTTTTGAATTTTTATCAACTCTCTTTTTTCTTCTGACCACCTATGAAACATTGTAGTGAGCAAAAATAATGCAGTATGAACATATAATTTTCGTGTGGGAAACAACCTTATATTTTCCTTTCTAAATTTTGTATTCTAAACTCCCTCAGTTTTCACTACAATATCACCAACTTTAGCAATCTTTTTGGAAAAACTTTATCTCCCACTAATTACAATTAATTCACTGATCTCTTGAGCTTTTTCTTTTAAAGATTGATTTCAGGGGGTGCCATCGTCTTCACTGCTGATTATTGTTGCAGCAATTTCTTCGAAGTCGATATCCCTGATCCTTCCACAGTGAACGAAACATGCACTGAGTTCTACGGTAACACCAACTTCACTGCCTCTAACGGAACAGTTGTCGCTCAAATAGGGGCCCTTTACAGTAAGTCGGACGAGGGGGTTGAAGCCGGAGTGAATGCGTTCACAGGACCCGACGGAGCCTCGTTCGACTTTTCTTCGAATTCAGACGGGTGGGTCAAAGGCTGTTTTGAGGACTCTGTCGAATTTCCTTGCACAGTCCACCAGCCGATCAACGACACGAAGAAGGACCACACTTACAACTTTGTCATTGAAGTCAGACACTATCATGGGGAATACTACATCTATGATGCCATAAACGGTCAGTTGATAAACAGGAAAGGAGTGTGGATGAAGAACGTGGAGAAACCGACGCCCTATACTCGTTCTGATCCCTGTTGGACAAGGAGTGTGGATTCCAATAACGACACTAGTTCGAGTACTAGTTTCTGTTGCAGAAAATGGGTTCCAGTATCAAACGGTAACTGTGCCGAGTACAGAACCAAGACAGTTGCTAACATGAACTCTAATCCCATTGATGTCCTTAATGCCCGGTACATCTTGAATGACAATAACACGATGACTGTGGAAATCCTCAACTTCACGACCACATCAAACATCACCAAACAGAATGTCCAGTTGGAGAGCTTCGCTTCCACAGGAGAAACCCAGTTTTGTATTGCCAACACGACTTCTGGAAAGACATGTCTCTTCAATGAGTTCAAAAACGACAACTACACATTCATCATAAGAACCTCTGACTTCCCAGATGGATGGAACATGGTCACTATTACTCTCAACGGACAACAGATCGCTTCCCCTTCAATCACCGTTCAGAATCCCTGTCACATAGAGACCAACAACTGTGAGATTTTTCTAGTTTTCTTTAATATAAAATAATTTCAGATAATGGACTGAACTCGAACACCACAGCCAAGACCGAGATCTGCTGCATCGCCTCTCCCGGAGGACCTTGGCCCGGATCTTCTTGATTATTATACGTTTTTGAATTTTAAATCGAAAATAATAAAATCTATCTAATTACTTCTTGGAAATATTCGCTGGAGACATGACGGAGACTGGAAAGAAAGGATTGAATCTCTCAATCGGTCAGAGACAATTAGTTTGTCTAGCTAGAGCGATTCTGAGGAAGCAGAGAATGGAAGGAAATCTGGGTATTATCAATGGAAATTGAAAGTTTATTTATGATCAGTTCAGTTTCATTTTTATTAAGCGTTTGACTATTGATAATCTGATTGACGATTTCTATTCAAATAGAGATCGAGCATGTATTGAATATTCGCATCTAAGGTTAAGTTTTGAAGACCTTCTAGAGCACCTCTCATACCTTCTTCATTTCTATTGTTTAAAATGTAGTTAATGGCAATGTGAATTTTCTCATCAACAATTCCATCGTTTCTATCACGGATTTTTTCGAGTTCTTGACGGATTGAACGGAGAAGTTCGTTGTTGCTAAACGGTTGACGCATTGTATGAGTACAAGTGAGCAGGTTGTCGTTATATTCCTTTGATCCACAAGAACAGAACAAATACTGGAATCCACCAGGATTAACTCTGATCTTGACGTCATCACCACATGTAGTACAAATCCAGCTTCTCATGTCGCCAGTGCATGCTTGTGGACATTCTCTTTGAAGTAGAATTAAGTTCTTAGTATCCTGATATCTCCTACCTCTTTCCATGTTAACAAAGCCGAACAGAATTTTCTGATTATTTTCTTTTCCAATATATGGTTCAATTGCTTCGTCATCATTAATTATTTGAGAGTTGTTGAATGCAGATGTCCTACGAAGCGTTTGATGAACTTGATCACATCCACAAGGTAGTCCAACGAAGAAATCCATACAGTTAATCCATTCTTTATTTACTTTAATTGGGAACCACTTATTTAATTGGTCGAACCATAATTTCAGTTCATCAGTTGTTTCTGGAAGGTGGTTACCTTCATCAATGTTGTTTTCGAGTTTAATTGAGCAGTTAATGTAATTCATGTAACAGAAGAAGAGTTTCTTCAACACCGGATACATCTTGAGAAAATCACTTCTGTCCATC